>JAKSZP010006741.1:0-157419 GCA_022478985.1 Massospora cicadina
TTATTATTGTTATACTTGTGATGGTCAGATCTGGCAAGGTTCTTATTAGATGAGATCGACCTTCTTGTTCGATGTTTTGCCCCATCAGATTGCTTAGCCTCATCCTTCAGATGAGGCTGATAACTTTGAAGGGTTGATAGTCAGTTTATCTGAGAATTGTATATCCCCAATGGGGATTTTACAATCTCATTAGACTAAGATACTGAATCTTAATCTTGAGTATTTTCAGTCATCACAGTTGAAACCCCAACCCCCCACTTCTGATTTCACTAAAATTTTTGCTTAGGGCTTGGTTCCCCCTTCACCTTCCTTGACTGCCAAAGCTTTTTGCTCCAACTGCTCCGCCCGCTAAAGGGTTAACTGCTAGAACCATCTCTGAGCAATAATCTGCTCAAAATACTGGCAAAGTTGCTCTGATCCATTATGTGCGGCCAATCAGCAGCCGCCATCCTACAAACTTTTGTTGCTGCCCAGCACTGGTCGTGTCAAATCCTTTTTAGGCTCTCAAATGGGATATGATTCAGATCGCCCCAGTGGAATTAATCCTGACTTTTACTGGTCATAATTTTTGATATAACCACCCTAATTCACCTCCATGCCGCTGTTTCCATCCTCACAACGAATTCCAAAATTACATTAATATACAACAAAAGGCTGTTGAAGCAGTTGCTGCCCCACCAACTCCCTCCTCCACTAAGCCCTCCATATGGCAATCAAGCCACTTGGAGGGGTTTTTTATATACCTAACTTCTCTTTAGTTTCCCAAGGATTCCAAAGATTTGATATTGAAGAACTAGCACTTGCAGCTGGCAACGTGTGTGTTGATGTGGTAAGGTCTTTATGTTTATGACCTCAACTACCCGAAATTTGCCAATGCACTAAATCCTTCATTTGTGTGCCCAAACTTATAACCTTTTGCAGAATACCAACTCACCCAATATGTCAAGATGATTCACATCTCTGTCCTCATTGATGAAGAAAGCCCTCAAAGCTTTCTCCTTCTGCCGCATGCCGCTGATGCTCCAAGATCCTTTTTGTCTGCATTTCCTGCCACTTGAAGTGGGCGCCAGACGAAAATCCCCGCCCTCTTTTCCCCTTCTAATATGGATGTTGAGGCTAAAGCCACAGAATTATACTAGGATTTTTTGTTTCATCCATATTTTTATTGTTTGGTACAACGCAAATAATTATGCGTGGAGGACCCCCTTGGGCTAGGCATCACTAGTAAGAAAAAAAATAACTTCACCAATGTGTTTTATAAAAAATGATGGTGAAGCTCAGATTACCATTAAGTAGGTGTCAGATGTTCTCCTCCACCTGCCAACATTCTCAATAATAAGGTTATTATCTTTAGAGCCCCATAGCTTTTTGCTATATACCTTGGAGACCAGAGTATAATGTCCATCAGGATGAGCTTGGAGCTACCTGTAAGATTGGTAAGAGAAAGTTTAATTCTCTTGGCAATGGTCAAGGGCTGAACCTTTTGTGCTTCCTGAATTAATCTCATCTGGCTACCAAGAAATTTTTATATAAATAGAAAAATAACTGCCTCCAAAATATCTATCAAAAGAGGGCAGAAAAACACTTTTTACACCTCATTCCTCTGGAAGAGATTTGGGAAGTTCATTAGTTCAGGGTTCTGGCAAAATTTAGTTTACCAGCCATTTCTACCAAATTGTTTAATCATCTCTCATAAACAACTCAATGGATTATTCAAGGATCAGAAATATCAAGTGATGTCCCTCATGCAAAAATATGATCATATATTTACAATGGATGACTATGACCTCGAAATGTGCTTTGGGGATCCAGCATCATGTTAATACTAAGGATGCAAGGCTAATCAATTACGGCTAATATGGCGAAGTAAGACAGTGATAAGGATGTGCAAAAGGAATTGGAGAAGTTATACATCAAGAAATAGTTGTCCCCTCGCACAGCTCATAGTCCAATCTGAAGCTCATAGTTAAAAAGTAGGATGTCTCTAATGGATACATTGTTAATTACTAATGTTTGTATTATATTACTAAAAAGGTTCCTATCCCTTACCTTAAATATATGATGCCTTGTATCAGCTAGGATAAGCCAAATATTTTACTGCTTCAGATCTTATCTGCAGATACTGGAGAATCAACCTGCCTTCTGAAGACCAGGAAAATTTTGCGATTATTACCTCTCAAGCTTTGTTTCAACCAGCCCAATTGCCCCAGAGACTGTGCAACACGCTAGCCATCTTCCAGAAGGCAATGGAATATACCATGGGGGATTTGAAAATGAGTTACATTTTGGTCCATTGTGACAATATAAATTTGTTATTGTAAGAATTTATCAAACATTTAGCGCAATTGAAAGAGTTCTATAGGAGGTTGGCCTTATATCATTTAAAAAATAAGCTTGGCAAATGCGAGTTTTTCAAGTCCCAAAATTTTTAATTGGGGGCACATCATCGACACAAAATAAATATACCAACATTTTTAGTTTTTTAAGCCATCAGCCATATAAGTGAACTTAAAAGTAAGCAAGACATCCAGATATATCAGAATGTCTTATTATTACTTATAATTCATTCTGGGTTTTACACAACTCGCTGAGCCTTTATTCCGTTTATTTTAAGCATGAATCTCCTTCTAATGGTCACAACAATTCAAGGACTCCTTTGATCATCTGTGGAATACCGTGACTGAAACCCCTCTTCTGAAATATCATAAAGCTGATCAGCTTTTTAGTGCAGTCTGACACATCTCTCACAGTTATAAGAGCGGTACTTTTTTATATAGGTGATATTGGGGAGGAGCATCTACTAGCCTTATGCAGTTGTGCCTTATATACGCATGATCACAATTACTCAGTAACTGAGTGAGAATTCTTAGCTGACATAATGTGATAGTTAAGGCTCTACCATATCGCCATATAGCCCTGATCTTCCCTATGGAGGAGATAAAGGCTACTATTAATAATAACATAGGTTACTAGGGCAACGACCTGCAAAATGGCATTCTGATATATCAGATGCCAATAAATATAAATAAACTTGAGAGTAGAGGAGGTAAGACCCAGTGGAAATGGCGTCCAAAAAATAAAGGACGCCACCCAAACGTTTCTGAGCAAGCAATTGTTGAAGATTAAGGCAAAATAGTTCAGCGAAGCATAGACTGCCAATCAAATTATTTACAGAACTGAAAAATGTTGAGAGCCATGGCAAATGGCAGCTCAATGAATCAGAAGCCGTTAACCTGAAGTCTGCAAAATGAAAAATATTAAGAGCCTAAAAAAATGGTGGCTTGGAAAATTATAAGCCACCATACAAAAGTTAAATTAAACTAGCGAGTTTGTGATAAGAAAAGAACAAAAACTGGGCTTTCAGAACATGTTAAAGCATAAAAATAAATGCAAAAAGTTATCTTAAAACTAGAGGTACTCAACAGATGGTCTATAATGAACCTATACAATACATTGGATGTTGAGATTCTCTAAACAAGCCTGTGTATAGCTCACTGCCCGCGGACTTCATGAGAACAAATTACCTAATTTCCCCCATTCCTTAGTATGAATGCAAACCATTGAAGGTGTTTAAGGCAACTTGGTCTTTTAATAAATAATGAAAAATTACGTTTTGGAAAATTTAAAAACTTAAACATCTTTACTTGATTTTTAAAGGTACTCTGGAACTTGAACAGGTAAGGGCTATTCTCAGAATAAACAAAGGCTGTCACTTTCTATAAGCCCTCTCCAGCGGACAGCCAATCCTCTTAATCATCAGAATTATTCTTAAGTCTTCCATGGATATATTAACAACCGTTTATTAAACCAATGGGCTAAGAATCTGACCACCGCTTCACTCTAATGCTTGTAGGCCCTTAACTGGGCCTTCCTGCCTAAATGTTTCTTTACAATATGTAAAAATCCTGTCCATCATACTAGAAAAAGTTCTTTCAACCTCAACTCCCTTTTCTGGGAAGAAATGGAGATTTTACTACAAGAGGGCCTACTCGCCTGGTATAAACACATTACAACTCTCCTTATGGTAATCTTCTTATCATGTTCTTTTTTAGGGAAGCCACTCATCCATTCCTACCTCAAGGAACCTTACTGCTAATGTCCAATGCTTTTCCACTGCATCTGATTTTAGACAAACATTGACCCCAGAAGAGGTGAGTTTGCAACATGGACATTCTCCCAAATCAAGTTGCAAGAACGTTTCACTGTGACCTTTGGGTGAACCACAGTGGCATCCCTCCAGATCACTCATCTGATAGCTGACCTCCTAAAGAACCTGTCAGTTTGGATTACCAACCACTTGGAAACTCGTCTGGCTCTTCTAACATCTCTGGAGGAATGCCTCCAACTGGTAGAAAGGGCAACACCCCAAGTGACTCGCAGGATGCTGCCTGGTCAGCGCTCTTTGCCCTCAGGCAAGGAATAATGGTCACCATAGAATACCCTCAGCTGTTCCAGCCTTTAGCTAAAGCTGCAAAAGTGACTTCCTCCAAAATTGTATATATGTTCCAACAGAACCTATGCCTGACATCATCACTGCTATGGCCATTGCCCGCCTGGGGCGACCTTGGAGGAGGAAGTCACAGTCACCACACAGGTGGAAAGCCAATTATCCCTGGTCCAAGACAGGCCCACGTTCCCAGGAACCATGGAAGATTCCGCGGACAACGTGCAGAGTATGAAACTGACTCCAACCATTCAGGACGATAGAAGAAGGTAGACATTGGCAAACTCACTTCACTCCATGTGGTCCTGGTACAGGCAACACCCAGTGGCTTAGACGCTCTTGTGTATAATCTCAGCCTGATGTAATTGCATCTCTTCTCTCAATATATAAAATGGTTCGTATAAGTTTGTGCCTTTCCTCTAAAGCATAAGAAGAAAGTGAAAGGAGTTGTGATCGAGAAGCTGTGGGTGTTAGTGAACAAAAGTTCTAGAGACTACTTGGAAAGTGAGATAGCTACAAAAATGCAAGTACCAATGTGGGAAAGGGTACTATAACTCTCACGTACACCACCAAGGCATCAGAATTCTGGGAGGTCAAGCTGATGATAAAGCTGCAGTAGGGACCTCACCATTTCTAGGAGACCTTCAGTGTCATCCAGAACCTGAACCCATTATTTTAAGTATGAGGTGATGGCACGATTACTCCCTCATTTTTACTTGGAGGAAGACGGATGACGCTCCAACCAAAGGACTTGGATCTGGTAACGTTAGAATTTTACTAAGCAGAAGCAGGCCTGGCATATACTCTGTCACACAGCGAGGAAGATGGAAAAAAATTCAAAATAGTCTAGAGACTATGAACACCTATTACAGAGAAACAGCGCCGCCACCTGCACTACACATGTCCCTTTGCAAACTTGTTCAAGTTTAAAAGGGCACTGAAATTGTTAACGGAAGCCCAGTAAACTTTAAGCCCCAAGGCAAATGAAGCCCTGGACAAGCATATGAAAGACATGTTGTAGCACGGAATGATCATGCCTTCAAAATTATCAGTGGTGCTCCCATACTCCTGGTTCCCATGGCTAATGGCGAGCTCCAACCTGCAAAAATTACCACCAACTGAACACCATAACTGAAACAAACCCACACCCTATCCTAATGATAGCGAGCTTCTCTCAAATGATCGTTATAATTTAAGTGTTCTTGATGTTGGGTCTGATGGACGCCTTCAACCAAATACTAATTGTATCTAAACTCCAACAATACACAGCTTTTAAGTGTCACCTGAACGTGTATGAATACAAGGTAGGCCATTTAAACTTAAGAACATACCAGCGGTTTTCATTGGTCCAACCATATTCATCAAAAGACTTGGTTGTACAATGCTGTTTTGCATACATGGACGCCATCTTGATATTCTTTAAGTCCTGAGAGACCCACTTGAAAGAAAGCAAGGAAGGCTCTTGTGGTGCTGTATTAGCCAAACCTGCCATGAAATGCCCTCTAAATGTGAGTTCTACAAGGGCTCTGTATTCTTCTTGAGCAACGTGATACTCAAAAAGGGCTTGGTCATCTACTCATACAAGCTGATAGCGGTGAAGGAGTGGTCATTGCCCACTGACAAGATGTGGATGCATAACTTCCTAGGGTGGTGATTTTCCTGATAATTTCACCAAGGACCTCTTGGAGATGGCTGACCCGCTTCCCCAACTGACCAGGCAAGTTTTTTTGGTGGTGTGAGTAGAACATATGTCATTCCGGCCATCAAGGAAGCACTTCTCACATTGTCAGTTCTAAGGGGACTTTGATGACAACCAACCATTCATCGTTTGGAAGGATGACTCCAACATTGCCATTGGGGTGGTCCTTTTACAAACTGGTGAAGATGGTTTGGAGCTCAAAATGCTACTTCAAAAGGAAGATGCTTTCCAGAGGAGTCAAACTACCCCATTTATAACAAGTAATTTAGCAACTGATGTCGCTCTATATGTATGGCAGCATCATCTGATGTATTCGTATCACCAGTTCACAATTAGGAACCAAAGGTCTCTAGTGTTCCACTAGATCCCTGAAGGCTATATCAGGGACAAGCCCACTGGCACCTAGAGCTGTATCATTATGATTTCAAGTAGAATATAATCCTAAGGAGAGCGACTTACAGCTAGATCTACTGAGCTGAAACCCAAACATAAGCTATGAGAAGGAAGAGCTCAACGCGTTTAACATGGCTACTTACACCCTCCTCGGGTGTTTGTGGAGATACAGGAAGAACAAAACAATGTAATAGAGACTATTCTGATAGCAAAACAACATACCAAAGTTGGGGACAAAATTGGAAGGGATTTTAAGGAAGGGGATTATACGATGGCCACAAGGATTACAGGAAGGAGGAGACCTCATACTGCACCAAGACCACCTATTGGTCCTGTAAAATTTTTAAGAGCCAGTTATTTTTTTAAATAATAGCTCACTTCAGCTTCTTTATATAACTGCACAGGTTCTTAGTATGTGCGTTGTCTTATCTGATAACAATTTAACTGCGCAGTAGTACATGAAGACTATTACTCTAGTTGAGCTCTTTATAGCCAAGATGGTTATTATGTGTATCGCAAAACTGGTGAGTGCCCTAATCTTGAAATATCATGGAATATCAGAAGGGACTTCTTCCCTCTTATGTAGAACTTAACCTAAGATTAGGTTCAGTGGTTCTTGTTCCTCCTCGTCATACAGTGTCTACGGAGATAACAATAAAAAGACAAAGGATCTCTGTATCCTTCCAACTCTAGTCTCAAGAGCAAACATTATAAATTGAAAAAAGTATTTACTATGTAAATATCTGTCTATCTGCTTTCTTAGGAAAAAAACAAGGGAATTTGTCACTCAACTCCTCTGGTAGTTCCATTTGAAAATGGTGGCCCTTGCTGATGAATTAATATTCCATGGTCACACAAATCAATAATCTTCTCTTTTGGTTTCAAGCGGACTTTTCCAATGACTCTCGATGCAACCCCTTTTGAGTTGAAATGGAGAACATGTCATAACGCCTTCGCAAAACACCTTCTAACCACCCTTATTAGGTAACAACCTGCTTAGGTAATGGGACTCTTACCCATAAGCAGTTTTCAATCCATAAAAGGTTAACTCACAAGTTGCTTCATCACTTGTGGCATCACACACCTAATAACTCATAAACCTCTTAGTTGACTGGTGACTAAACCTGATTGAATCTTCAAGTGAATTAAGTTATTGAAAGTTTTAAATGACTACATAATCACTTGTTTATTGTCAGGAATCATCTCGAAAAACTTTACTAATCCAGGTGATCAAAACCTGGAGAATTATCAAATATCTGTTCAGGATAATACTCTGAAAATATCTATGTATATAGCCAATAGCTCCCACATCCACTAGCAGGATAAATCCCCTAGTGGACAAGTAGAAGTATGATAGCTTATTAAGCTTGTTAATGTGGACATATTGAAACCCCACCACATCCCCTGTTTGATTATATTATACAATATGAAGATTTTATGGAGTCATACACCGCCTCAATTCTATCTGAGTTTTACAGCATGGTTTAATTGGAGTTTTCTTGGTCATTCTCCTTTCCTTTCTCAATGCATCTCTAGTTAATCCTTCTTCTTAATATGTTCCCATTCTGTGTCCTTCTTGCTTCCACCTCCATTGAGCGCAATTTCCATGGCCCCCATGCCATATAATCCTAGTTCAGGTGTAATTGCCAATAAAAGGTCTATAAAACTGTCTTCTCTAAGATCAGGGTTATATGCCACTTCATTTTATAAAGGATCTTCTTGGTTGGCTTCTCCGATTCCTTGTTCCCTGTATTACCTCAGGATGGGCTATCCTTTTTCAATTAGATCATATCCTTTTTCTTAGGAAATACTCACGGCAGATCTAGTTTCAACCCATCCTGATCCTAAAAATATGCTCATTCCAGCGCCTCAAGATACTTGCTGTGGACTTAGCTTCAACCTCAGTTGGTCCTAGAATGACACAATGTAACATCACTAGCAGCTTTTTGATGAAAAATAAAAATAAGTATCTAATATATCAATTTTCATTTTACCTCTATATATAACATATCTTTATTAACTATCTTATATTATTTATTATTTTTCCCTTATATTTATCTCTTCTTTGAAATGAAACTTGACCAATAAGAAGGATCAGAGTCCATCTTTTTTGTTTCTTTACTCTGGTTCAGATGTTTATTTTTTGAACTTATCTAACTATTGTAATTAAAAGTTCTATTTTTAAGACTAAACCTCATATCATGGTTCAGCGGTTCCCCCTGGGACTTGACCAACACCAGGACTTAACCTATTTATATTAGTTTCGGTGGTCCTTTGGGAACATTGTAAATTATTATTCTCCTGATTCAATACTTGAGATTTTTGTATGGACCCAGGTCAAACTAAAACAATCTGCAATGTTTTTAACATATAAACCATAGTCACTGACTTGGCAATCACCTCAAATGGACCTAACCACAAAGCATCCAGTTTATTTCTTCTTCCAAAAACATGAGTGTTGAAATAGGTTTCCTTATATCCCACATGGTACTTTTATATTTTTGGTTGGTTCTTGTCATCCGTCATCTTTGCTTTGATATTTTTATTTAAGGTGGTATTAAACGCCTGCAATTGCAATTTGATCATTATGCCTGGCAGTCAGTTCAGATATTGTTTGGTACTCATCCCCAATACTGGTTCTATGTCAAAATACAAAATTGGTGGTAATTCTGCCCTTACCCATATAGTAATTCAAATGGCATTTTCCCTGTCCCATATGATGACTTATATTGTAGGTAAAGGGAATCAAGCTTAGGTAAGTTCCCCATGAAAAGTTTTATGACCAATTCTCTCAATGTCGCGGCTAGCATTTTGATGACTTGTTCTACCATTCCGTTTGTTTATGGCTGATAT
Organism: Massospora cicadina; assembly: GCA_022478985.1. Taxonomy (NCBI): domain Eukaryota; kingdom Fungi; phylum Entomophthoromycota; class Entomophthoromycetes; order Entomophthorales; family Entomophthoraceae; genus Massospora; species Massospora cicadina. Next base: position 9,390 of record JAKSZP010006741.1, read on the forward strand.
GGAATGGATACCGCTCCTCAGATTCCCATCAGTTCGTTCAGCCTTGGTATCACATAGGAGGTAAAATTGGTTCCATTTTCACTCAATAAATTTTGGGCATCCATGCTGGTTGTCAGGAGAGTGTCTATATCTCTCCATTTCCTAACGTGGTGGTGCACAGAGCATGGGACCAACACAAGGGAACTAGTCGTCAGTGTTAGAACGAAGATATCCCAGCAAAGGGAGCTTGAGCTAAAGTGATATAGGGCGAGGGTGGCTAGCACTGTACTCATGAATAGTGATTGAGCAAACAGCAATACTTGGCTGTGCCTCAAAGGGCCGCTCATGCCATGCTTTGAACAGGTCTATAGTACATGGCGGCCCTGGTTTGGAGGGAACCTAGGCGTCCTAACGGTGTACCTAATTCTGCATAGTTATAATACAAATGAATTGCTTAATGTGACGCAAGACCTCCTCAAAGAGGTCAGCACACAAGTACGCCCAAGTGAACATAAGAAGACAATAAACTATCTGTGAGTTTATTGTAAGGAGGAAGACAATCAACGAAGAAAGTTGGTATCAAAAAACATATTTAGCTGAACCAGGGAAATTGTCTATTAGAGAAAGTGGTACCAAGCCGAGGTGTACCAATAAGTGCACACTCCAATCTGACAGGGTGCTATACTTCAAAATAGTTCAAACTTGAGTAAATTTTGGAGGCAAGGCCGATCCAAGTTAATTGTTTTGTAAATTGAATGGGTCTCAAACCCCCATTCACCAATGAACTGAATTGAGCCATCGTCATTAAGTAAATAACTCATATGTTTAGTGCAAGAGCCAAAACAAGGGGCTGGGCATTGTGCACCTCACTTGTATCAACCTGGGCATACTTAGCTTGTACACAGCGTTGGTCCAAGGTGTGCTTCAGGTCAGAAAAATCCTTAAGCTTAACCTTTTGGACCTCCTGCCACCCAGCCTTATCCTTGCTGTTGTGGCCTCAATAGGGTCATGTAAACATGACACTGGTACACCACTTTGTCCACTATGAATCTAACCATGCTTGTAGCATCCACTTTTCACAAGGCTTTCGTTTCTACACATCTAGTCAGATGATCTATTGCCACTATAATGTATTTTGCTTCTCCTGTACTGATACTCAGAGTCCCATCACGTCTGCAGATACCATGTGACATTCAAACCCATGGCATAGTAGCCGTTATCCTGTTATTATTCTTATGAGTCTTGTGGAGTTGGCTTTACACAACAGGCCAGATAGTTGGCGACATCATAATTGATCAATTCTCAGTAGTAATAATATCGAATAAAGTCCATTTTCCTATAGGCCACTATAGCCGACAACTTTAGTGTGGCTCAGATATTTTTTTCTCACTTTGATGGCTTTAAGAATATATCTGTTTTTTTGCCAATTGTTTTTATATGTTCATTTTTTTATTTTGGTGCTTTCCATTACTTTCTTTAGAGCCATCTTGAGTCTCTTGGTGCTCATTCCCAATATTGCCTTCAAGCATACTCTGGAATAACTCATCCACTTGATGATAGACAACTTGGATAGCAGGCAATCTAGATAATCCGTCAGATTTCAAATGTGCTGCTCCAGCCCGGTGTATTATATCAAAATTGTAGGCTTGTAGTTTTAAAGCCCTTTGGTGCCAGTTGCCCCTCTGGTTCCTTCAGGTTATAGAGTCATTATAAAAAAGTGGTCAGTCACCCATTTTAAAGTGTGTTTCATGGATATAAACGAAAAAATTGCTTTCATGCATAAATCCCTGCAAGACATATGCGCTCTGTCACAGTATATTTCTTTCCACTAGTTTAGTACTTTGCTCACATAGGCCACAGGATGCTCTTCCACATTATTACAACTTGACTCAAAATGGCACTGATTATTATTAATAAAGCATCAGTTTTGATGATAAATTATAATGAAATTTGAGTATTTAGAAAAAAACTGGTTAGCAAATAATGGCGTAACTCATCAAATGACTTTCAAACCTCATCATTCCACACAAATCCTATTTTGGATCCTTCAATAAGTGTAATAATAGCTTCACGATTCTTGCAAAATCTTTTATGAATTGAGGATAGTAGCCGACCATACAGAGAAATAATAATATACCCAAACGCTCTTTGGGATTGACATCCGTTGACAGCTGTAATCCTCTGTAGCTGGGGTTGCAGCCCACTAGAGTTTATCACAAGTCCCAACTACTCAAGCTCTTTTCTATAGTAATGACATTTCCTCAGCTTGATCTTTATGTTCTCTGTCACCAGGCACTTAACACTTCTTGTAAGTGCTCCAAATGATCCGTGAAGTTCCTGCTTAATAATTGATACCAACCAGATATACTAAAACGCAAGATAGCTTAAAATTACTAAAAATAGAGCCATTGCTCTCTGAAATGTTGCTGACGCGTTGCACAATCACTGAAAATTTAGGTCAGCTGAAACAGTCCCTGTGCAGTAATTATTCCACATTTTTCTTAATCCAACTTTGTAAAATTAATTTGCCAATATCCTGAAATCAAGTCCATTTCTAAAAGGAACTTGGCATCCCTCAAGAGATTGAGCGCATTGTCAATCCTTAACAGTTAGTAAGAATCCTTATTAGTGCTTTTGTTCAATTGTAATAATCAATCACTTTTCAATTTAATATGTCCTTCTTTATCATAATTAGGATTTGAAGCACCCATGGACTTTACAATGGAATGAGGAGCACATGCTCAACCAGATTGCTGATTTCTTCACTGTCTTCAGCTTCGTCATCTATAAACAAGCAAACAGGTCTCATCCTTATTGGAAGTTATTACCCAGTGTCAACCTTGTGGATCACGTTTTTCGCGCATTCCAAGTCATGTCACCTTGGCAAATATCTCCTGATATTTCTTAAATAATTAGAGCACATTTTCTTGTTGCTGCTCTGATAATTCATACAGTTACATTTAATCAGCCAAAACTTTAATGCCTTTGGCAACTTCAACTGGTAATCTCATCTTGGTTAACGTTTGTGAAGTCATGGTCTTTACTAATCTGCTGTCTGGATTAAACGTAGAAAAGTGATTGCTTGATTTCTCTAACTTCATCTATTTTTTCCCAGATTAAAAAAGTACACACTTATAGCTCAATGGTCTGAAATAATGATCCTTGGCACTCTCCATGGCTTTATTCTCATTTTCCTCCATGGGCTGACGACTTCTTCATATAACTGCTCCAGGATTTTAAGTGTTACCCTGCATTAACGAGTACTTGCATTCCTGCTGGTAAAGTGTTCATCATTTTCGTTCTCAGGGTATCCCACGATTTTCTGGGATCTCTTTTTGAATTTCCCTCTGTTTTTGTCCAACCAATTTTTATTAGATGGTAATAAAACCATCATTGTAAACCAAGTTTATAAAATTGCTCTTCTTTGTCAGTGGTGATTCCCCTTCTCGCTGAAATACCACTAGCAGGTTTTTCCCCAAAATTGCCAGGGGATTCACCTTGAAATCACATTCACTTTATATTTTCTCAGGATTTCCATCCTGATAAGTATGTCGTAATTCTGTTTAGCCAACAATATGGTGGGAGCTGATACCATAAAGCGATCTGAACCTGAGGGGATTGCACTATAGGCTCCACAGGATACTGTAGTATTTGGTTTTTCCATTCTGTATTCCTTCCAGTGTTCTGGATCTAGCAAAATCTTATTCATCTCAAAATCTGGTTAAAAATGATGTTGGTGGGTGCTTCATTATCAATTATCGCCTGCACTCTCAACAGGTTGACTATGATATCTTCATATGTATGCTCATTGAATTGTAATAAAATATTTACTGAGTGGATAGCGGCATTATTCACCAAAGTATAAGTATAAATCAATTTGTATTGATAAATCAGGGCATGAGGCCTTGACATGCTAATGAGGAGAGATAGGTTCATCTAATCTAATCTCATCTTGAGTAATTCCTCTGGGTTTTAGCATATCTAATCTTGTCTGCTAGTTGACAAACATATGATCAAGCCACTTCATTCACGATATGGTCCCAATCCCTTCACTTTAGATTGGGTTATAGCATTTGTGTCTAAATTAACTTCCTGATACAATGGATCAGTTGTTTTAGCATATATATACAGGTAAGAAATATCTATATTTTTTATTCAATATACTAGGAGAAAAAGATTTTACTCAGTGCCAGATTGTTCCTTTCCTAGACTGCGGGCTTTTACCTGATTCTTGACTGATTTCCTTCTCTTTAGCCTGAACTAGAGTGACTTGCTCCTTGGGCTTCTTGCTCCAACATTGAGCGTCTTAATGTCCAGGTCTCTCACATTGGTGGCAGCAGATCTGCGTCTTTATCACTCGTTTTTGTACTTTGGTTTGTTCCCTGTCACTACTCAATTTTGTTTCTCCTTATTCTAATCAAGAATTTCAAAGTATTTATGTCATGGAAATGGCAGAAGAAGTTTAAACTGGCCTGCCAGTCAGGATGCATAAGCACCCAAAAAGTAAGCCAGAATGCCAGAGGCATTGCTTACCAAACGACGTTATATGGTGTTGGGCAATGGGAATTGATAAATTGTTGGTGTAACACAACAGTGAGTATGATCCTGACGATGAACCACAATGAGCTCAATCCTGACCCAGGGGTCTTGCTGCAGGGGATGGGATAACAGAAATAGTTTCAATAAGTTCATCGGCATATGGAGTCATTTCAATTGAGGTGGCAAGGAGATGGATTCTCTCTTGCAATTGGTGGACATTAGGCCACAATATCCCCATGTACTGTTGCCAGAAGTTCATGATAGTGGGGTTATAGAGCCAAAAATATCTGACTCGCTGAATCCAATCAAAGATGGAGGGGGTCATAGTGACCACAAGTACTGGTAGAGCAAATCTGGTATACAGACTGACAGGCCACCAGGGAAACGCCATCAGGGATGCGGCCAGAATTAAAAAATGCAATCAAGAAATTGATTAATATTTTCAGGCAAAATTTTTATTGAAGGAAAAGGAAGAAAATTGATCAACATTTTTCTCAGTGCAATGCAACTGTTCAAATTGTGGTCAATTGGGGTAGTAACAAGCCAGGTTTGGGGCCCTTAATTTTGACCTAACTGGCGAATTATTTGGGAATGGGTGGGTTTATTCTCTGGGAACCAAAATTGAGAAATTTGGTGGTGGGCCTAGTTGCTGTCAGTATAACTTGTACATCTGAACTGAGGCTCAGTTGCATTTCCAACAGTTGGCTTGACGGCGTTTGGCCTGATGAGCGGCTGGAAACCCCCAAGGCCACCCCACATAGGGGCGGGTCCATTTGGTTGGGAACAGGTTTGGAATAGCCAACCCGCCCATGCTTAGTCGTGAAGCTGTTTGTTCAGTCAGTAGCATCACATCGGTTACAACACCCGAATTGTCAACAGGGGACTATGAACCCTCATCAATGATGTCCAATGCTGTAGCCTGCCCATCAAGGATGATCCCTGATGAATTTGGTAGGGAGGTATTTTTTGATCAGAATGTTAATCAAATTGAAACCGTCAAGCATTTCAGCTGATAACTCAGTCTTCATGCCTTTTTGGCCATTTGAGATCTGAGCATCAGGCAGATTGCCATTCAAATTTGTTCCAATTAGTTTCAATTTGACAATCTCAGCACAGAATATGCTGATTTCCCATAGCATTCTGTCAAGGTGAGTGTGGGCACTGGGGTTGGGATTTGAAGTGGAAGAGCTGTTACCCAGCGCTCATCTACTACGTGAGCGAAATCACCATGAGTAACGAGGGGTACCGCCATCCTCCTCAGTGCCTTCTTGCTCAGGAATGGAAAAATTGCCCAATCAACAACCAGGGGACATTCCCCAGGACTTACATTACCCTTTCCTTTTTTTAAAGGAAGGGCCCACCACTGGGAAACTGCACCAGAGCCACATTCTTGTGCGCCTTGGGTAACTTGATTGCCATAGTCATTGTGACTTTTTTGGGGGGGGGGCGGGGAGCCTCAGGGTGGGATATGTGGAATGCTTTGACCAGGTCCATGCAATTTGCACAATTGTGCGCCTTGACCCAACTGTTTTTGTAGGCTGGATACCCTTTCCAGGCCACAAGATAATGGATGGAACGTCACGATTTCTGGGATGCCAGGATAGCCTCTACCTTGGCCTCTTCCCCATTATCAACAATAATTGGTTCTGGTTCCATGGGAATTGCACTTTTGAAGGGAGACAGCTGGGAAACGTGGAAAACAGGATGGTGCTTCCAATGCGCAGGGAGCTTCAGTTGGAATGACCCGTTGCCCAATACCTCCTCCATCAAATGGGGACCAAACGCTTACTTGCGAATTTTATGGGAGGGGGCCTGAATCCTTAAGTGATGGGTATTGATCATGATGTAGGAGCCTACCATGAAATCATGACCCAGAATATGCTTACAATCTGTGACCCTCTTGTAGTCATAAATGGCTTTGTTGAGGTGTTCCTGCACTAAGGCTTGAGTCAATCTGATATGGGCAGCATGGTCCGCGGCAGCTTGGACCTCAGGTTGCAAGCACGGCCTGACCAAAAATGAAGCATTATAATCCAACGTTGCTTTGTAAGGGGAAAACCCTGTGGACGCGTGGGTCCCATTATTGTAAGCAAATTGAGTGAGAGGAAGGTTATTTGGCCCAAGTATCCTGTGTGGCTGCAGCATAGCAATGCAGGTACTGTTCAAGGACTTGATTGACCCGCTCAGTCTGTCCATCGGACTGAGGATGATACGCCATGGAGCAACAGGGGGATATTTTTAGGATCAATAGGAGTTCACTCCAAAGCTGCGCGGTGAATTGCAAACCATGGTCACTGATGATCTCCTGGGGGAGACCAAACATAGAAAGCACATGGCGTACAAAAAGCGGGCAGTTTCTTCTGATGTAATCACAGAAGTACAAGTTATAAAAAGGGAAAAATTTCGTGAAATGATCCACCACTACCATCACCACTGTGAACCCATTAGAACAGGGGAGTTTGACGATAAAGTCTATGGACACCGAGGTCCATGGGCCCTCCGCCTGCTGTAAGGGGTTCAGGATGCCTTTTGCTAGAGCAATTTGACTTAGCCCTAGTGAAAGTAACACAATTGGCGATCCAAGCCAGAACCTCTTTTGTCAGTCCCACCCAATTGAAGGTCCTCTTGATCAAATCAATGCATATCTTGTTACCAGGATGTCCAAACTGTGGGGGGATCATGATGTGTGCAAAATACCTCTGATTGGAAGGAGGGGGGACCCAGATACAAGACCAAAAGTAAATGAGTCCCTCTTCTAAGGAGTATATGGAGTGTTTGTGACTTGGTGAGCCAACTGCTCAACCAAATCCACGCCCTCAGGGCAGGTCATTTGACTGGCTAAGACCTGAGCCACTAGTGGGGCGTTGGGAGCCAAAGCAACAAAGGAAACGATGGGGGGAATGATTGACAGGATTTGAGCAGCAGGAATCATGGTAACAAGGTCCACATCCTCTGGTTCTGAGGAACAGTGGGCGGTGCTGAAGCTTAGTAAATCAGGAAGCACATTGAGCGCACCTTTAACGAATTCATATTTAAAGTTAAACCTTCACAGGTCCTGATAGGTTCAGGCTTGCTAATGCACCAATTTTTGGGGTTTGCGAAAATACAAAAGGGCCTGGTGATCCATGAGTACCATTAAACATGGCAGGCACCCTGCAACAGATACCGCCAATGAGTTAATGCCCATGCAACAGCTGCCAATTCCTTGTCATATATGGCCCAAGGTTGCTCCATGACTGTGAACTTCCGGGAAAAGTAAGTTACTGGGTGCTCAAAACCATTATGCTCCTGAGGCAACACCGCTCCCACTGCTACTGATGCGACATCACATGCAACAATATAAGGTTTTGTGGGATCAGCATGCTTCAAAATGGGCGGAGACATGAACACCTCTTTGATTGATTCAAACGCCTGCTGGCATTTGGGCATCCAACGAAATAGTACATTTTTCCCAGTAAGGGGGTGGAGTGGTGCGGCCAGCTGGGAAAGTGCCGGGGAAAATTTTAAGGAAAATGATAGTTCCCAAGAAACTCCGAAGTTGTTTCTGTGTAGTTGGGGTCAGCCATTCTCAGATCACATCTAACTTGTTGGGAGGAATTGCATAGCTGTCTTTGAGAACCAGGTTCCCGAGGATAGTAACTTCCTCCTTATAAAACTAACACTTGGAAGGTTTGAGAAACAAACCTGCCTTATGCAAGGTGACCACCACTGCTTTCAAGTCAGTAGCATGTTATTTGGGAGTCAGGGGAGTGAACCAGGATATTATCAATATATGCAACTGCACAGCTAAACTGGAGGTCACCCAGTATATTGTAAATCATACATTGAATTGTACCAGGAGCATTCTTCAGACTGAAGGGCATTACATGGAATTGGAAAATGCCGCGCTTCATCAGGATTGCTGTTAACCATTCCTGCCCTTTAATTACTCGAATTTGGTTAAAGGCGTTCACCAGATCCAGCTTAGAAAACACATGGGATTTGGCGATTGCCTGGCTGATCGTCTGCTCCAGAGGCAAGGGGTAGAAATCAGCCACTGTTATTTTATTCAAGTGACCATAATCCATGCAGTGACATAGAGAACCATCCACTTTTTTGGCAAAGATGATGGGGGAGGCGACGGGTGAGGTCTCCTTGAACAACCAACCTTTTTTCAACATATCATACAACCAGGTATGAGTGCAATTTCTTCCTCCTCTGTATGGGGATACAATGGACAGTTGATGTTCACCGACTCCAAAGTCATTTAAAACCCATTTTTGAACCTAGTGTGCTTAGGCAGGCGATCCACCTTTTCCAAGTTGAAGATTCTCCAATATCACATTAAGCTCTCAGAAAATTGGCTAGGATGCCCGCAGAAGTGACTAGGGTAGTGATAGAACTGGTTCCTTGTATCTTCTTGAGGGTGTCGATCAAAGGGAATTCACCCTCCAGATGATCATTGGTAAATGACAATGTATTAGACTCTAAGTGAATCTTAACATGTTGTCAGCACCACCACCCCACACCTAAGATCACTGGAAACACCAAGTTTGGCATAGGGATAAATGATTGCAGAAGCTGAACTGGTGGATTGAAAAAGGTACCGGTTGGTGAATGACATATGAGGTCTGAGAAGCAGATGAGGCCACCATCATTGAGGGGCCCACATCCATTTCCAGTTCTAATTGTTGGGCCAAATTGACACTCATGAAGTTCCCCGCAGCTCCGCTATCCACCAGGGCTTTGAAGGAGACATGATGTGAGCTGACACTGATCTTCATATGCAATAGGAAATAAGCAAAGTTTTGTTTACTGGAATATTTGACTGACTCTTTTGCAACTAAAGAAATACTGGCAAATTGGGGGTAAGGTTGGGGGCTTTCACCGGAGCAAAAATTGGGAGTATGAGGGCGGGGGAAATGACTTCCTCTGTCTGGGCCTTAACAGATTCATTTATAGGTGACTCTGTATCAGCCAACTCAGACATGGGTTATGGCAGGATCAGTACCCAGATCTACCGCTAGTTCATAGATAGGCGCGTCATCTGCATCTACTTTGGGTAACCCAATCAAAAATTTCTCTTCTGATAACGGGTAACATGATGGGGTAAGGCATTAATGGTGGTTGCAGTGGCACATACTGATTTACTGATCCTTGGATGGTGGACCAGACCTCATGATGAGCGGAACCTGAATCCAAGTCTGATCTAAAGACATCTCGAAGCATATTGATAGAGAGACCTGACGCGGGGGCCAGTTCATGAAAGGTATAAATCAAAGAAGCCAGGCTAGGAGCTTCAGCCATGGCATAGATCAGTCTGAATAGGTGGTCTGATTGTGACACAGGGGTTCTCAGTGCAGCTGACATGACAGCCATCAGGGGGTGGAGTCTCCTGCTTGTGAGGAAGAGCTCAAAAGGCCTCTCACCTAACGGTGGGCATCTTCATTCACTCGTCTAACAACACGAGCCCTTGTTGAGCATTGGATAACGCGGAAGCGTCATTAAGCACAATTGCTGTATGCATTTGCACCTCAGTGAGCGCGTTGAGAACTTGATTGGCGATCTCCTGGGAGGGGATACTTGAACTTCCCTTCAGGCTAGTGAAAGGAGGAGGAGGCGCAATCCGCTCAGCTTGGGTGGATTAAAGAAGATTTCCCAAGGTAGAGCGGATACTTCTCCCAAAATTGGAAAGTGACCAACCAAACAACAAACAGCAAACTACTGATTGCATATTCATTTGGTAAAGGGTAACCACTGCAGTGCCCAGCTCAAAGAACAAGGCGGAAGTAGCTAGACATAATGGTTGGTCAATTATGCCATGGAAACAGCAGAAGAAGTTTAGACTGGCCTGCCAGTCAGGATGCGTAAGCACTTAAAAAGCAAGCTAGAATGCCAGAGGCATTGCCAACCAAATGATGTTATATGGTGTTGGGCATTTGGGAAATAATGAGTTGTTGGTGTAACACAACAGTGAGTATGATCCCAACGACAAACCACAATAATCCCACTCCCGATCCAGGGGTCTTGCTGCAGGGGATGGAATCACAGAAATAGTTTCAATAAGTTCATCGGCATATGGAGTCATTTCAACTGAGGAGGCAAGGAGATGGATTCTCTCTTGAAATTGGTGGACATAAGGCCACAAGACCCCCATGTACTGTTGCCAGAAGTTCATGATAGTGGGGTTATAGAGCCAAAAATATCTGACTCACTGAATCCAATCAACAATGGAGGGGGCCATAGTGACCACAAGTACTGGTAGAGCAAATCAGGTATACAGACTGACAGGCCACCAGGGAAACGCCATCAGGGATGCGGCCAGAGGGAACAATGCAATAAAGAAATTGATTGGTTTTTTTGGGCAAAATTTCTATTGAAGGAAAAGGAAGAAAATCAACCAACAATTTTATCAGTGTAATGCAACTGTTCAAATTGTGGTCAATTAGAGTAGTAACAAGCCAGGTTTGGGGCCCTTAATTTTGACCTAACTGGCGAATTATTTGGGAATGGGCGGGTTTATTCCCTGGGAACCAAAATTGAGAAATTTGGTGGTGGGCCTAGTTGCTGTCAGTTTAATCTTGTACATCTGAACTGAGGCTCAGTTGCATTTCCAACAGTTGGCTTGACGGCGTTTGGCCTGATGAGTGGCTGGAAACCCCCAAGGCCACCCCACATAGGGGCGGGTCCATTTGGTTAGGAATGGGTTTGGGACAGCCAACCTGCCCGCGCTCAGTTGTGGAGCCATTCATTTAGTCAGTGGCATCAGATTGGCTGCAACTCCTGAATTGTCAACAGGGGACTTTGAACCCTCATAGATGACATCCGATGCTGAAGCCTATGCATCAAGAATGATCACTGTGACTTTGATAGGGAGGTGATTTGTTCGATTGGCATGTTAATCAAATTAAAACTGTCAAGCATTCTGACTGATAACTCAGTCTTCATGCCTTTTCGGCCATTTGAGATCCAAACATTGGGCAGATTGGTGTTCAAATTTTTTCCAATTGAATTTCAATTTGACAATCTTGGCGCATATTTCGCTGATTCCCCATAGCAGTTCTGCTGAGGTTAGTGTGGGCACTGGGGGTGGGATTCAAAGTGAAAGAGCTGTTACCCAGCGCTCATCTATTTATGTGAGCATCATCACCCTGAGTAATGAGGGGTACCGCCATCCTCCTTAGTGCCTTCTTGCTTGGGAACGGAAAAATGGCCTGATCAACAGCCATGGGACGTGCCCCAAGACTTACAATTTTGGGCTCAAGTATGGATAATTTTGAATGCTCAGTTAATATCTTAAAAATCGCACTAAGCATTTTTAGATGATCCATTATCTAATATGTGACATCTGAGTCACTAGTGCTGAAGTCATTATTTGCTGAAAATTATAGTAGGACTGGAACGCCGCTTACATTGTGATTTGTGCATCAAAATCTGATAGCATTTTCGTACCATCCATTATCTGTGATTCCTGGTAGAATTGGTCTACAAAAGATGCTAGAACTCGTCATTTTGGAATTGAATGCCCATATAAACCATCTTGAAATTAAATATCCGTGCAGGGATTAAAATTCTATCATAATGGCTTCCTTGGCCTCAATATAAGACCAATTGTCCCCATTCAGATAGAGTTACAACAGGTTCTAACAATTGGTATTTAGGCAGTTCATGACATCACCTTTTGTCAGTCACTAAATCCAAACATCAACTCAAATAATTAGAAAGGTGCAGGGGAGTTATCCCTATCAAACGTGGTTAATTTCAGTATACTCCAAAAAGTTATATGCGGCTCCACTGGCAGAGTATTCTTGACTGACAACTCGATTAGCCATAGGAGTAACTTTGGGATCATTTCCAAAATTTCTACAATTGACCCAGGCATATTTCTGGGTGCTATATTTTCCCAAATGGAGCTTAGTGCATGTTATTGTCAGTTTATTCCGCCTTCATTTGCGCACAATCACATTGGTGACTGTAAAAATTTATTCTGGTTGTTATCAGCAAGCAACCTAGTAACCTTTTTACTGCAAAGGTTCAGTTTCCTTGTGCACTTTGTCGCGTTGTATAGAATAAATTTATTAATCAATAATAGTATGGAGACTATTATCCATAGTTGAGTATGAATTATATTTTGGCCCAACGCTTGGCCAGTATTCCCGATTAAATACTGTGAAGTTGCACTCATAGGGATTCGTTCCCTATGCTCTTTTCCACCTGAACTTCGCTGAGATACCCTGGTGACAGTCTGTTGACCCAACACACAGTCAGCAGCTATCCCTGATTGTGGCTCCTTATTCTCTAGATCCCCGCTCAGATCTTTACTCTTCTTTCTGAGAGTCTTCCAACTATTGCCCTCTGCAATAATATCCTTGAGACAAAACAACACAATAGAAGCTGATAATAGTTTAACTATATACCAAATGGATAATATTACTGTTCTATCAATAATGTTTTTATTACAGTAAATCCTAGGGAATATATATAGTGGGGAATTCAGCTGTCTAACCCTCAGTTGACACCTCTTCGATGAAACAGCAGCCATTGCTTTTGAATAATCAGTCCTCGTCTTGGCAGCGATGGTCTTACCCATCCTGGCTAGGATTCCATCATTGGACATCCTTGAGACCTCAAACGGAAAGAGTCAGAAAATATGTCCTTAACGTTTTTCTCTCAATCCAAACGAACCAACCATATTTGGCTAGTGACCTGCTTAGGTAATGGGACTTATTACCCATTATGGCAGGTCACTCACCAACCAATCGATTCACTGGTTGCAGGAAGCATCACTTACCTCACAAATTGCTATTCATTCCCAATCAGTCGGTGATGAAACCCAACCAATCCCAATTGTTTCTCTGATAGTTAATCACTATCAGATTCCTCTATTTTGTCAGCAACTCCGCCCGATGAGATCTTAAGTATTCATCCAGATTGATCCTCAATGTATATGACTAGGTGAATATCTCAAAATCCCCTGGGCGTAGTTACTCTGAAACTTGGGCAACTAATTTCCAATTCACTTTACCTTATTGAATTTTCCCCTAGTGATACAAGGTACTCTGCAGGCTGGGAATATGGGCAAAAATCCCAACACATCCCCCCTCTTGCCTAGATTCCCAGCGAGAAAAGGACCAGGGCATGAGAACACCACTTCAAACACTTGGTCAAATACTTCATTGGTTCAAGTGGAGTACACTGGTCAATACTCAACACTACTTGGGACGACCTTCAGAATATGGCGTTCTTCCTCTTCCTCCTCGCTACCACCTTCTCAGAGCTTGGTCCCCCATGACCTGCTGTCATGCCAGGCTGATCGATTTACTCATGATGATCATAGTCCCAGGATCCGGTTTTCCCCCATCAGGGTATATGACCTGCTGTCATATTCAGGATTCTTGGCCCTGTCATCCAAAATTGTCTGATTTTCTCCTCATCCTCAACAGGGGATTCTTTCCGTCAATGTTTGTTTTATGGCTCAATTAAAAATGCTCATTTATGTTTAACCTTGTTATTTCGCTCATAACCTCTTGGCTCAAGTCATTCCTAATTCTTCCCTTGAAGCACTTATCTCATTATTTTGAGAAAAAATCTTCCGAAATTGGAGCCTAATGGATTGCAGCATGAATAATATCAACTTCTATATAAGTCTGACATCCCCCCTCTTGTCCAGCTCATATGTCAAATTCCAAATCTCGCTACCAGCAGCTCCTCAATAGTTTGTCTGATCCAAGCCTCCATCTCTTCTAGCAGATGAGTTAAGATGCTCGATGGATCCTCTTTTATGGTCCTTCCAGGACTCATACGCCTAGTCTGGTGAAAGCAGCTAGTCCTTCCATCAAATTACTGTAAATGGTAACTAATCCCTCCAAAACCAGGCTGGCTATCATTTCAAACAACTCTTAGCCGATTCTTCCTCTGCCATCAATTCCAGAGTTGGACTTCAAAACTCTCCTGGATTCAGCTCCTTTTGCTGATGCTCCAAACATCATTGTAGATGCTCTAGAGATTATGCCAGTTGCTCTGGATCATTCAATTCTTGCCAGGTTTGACCTGCTACCTGAGTTCCTCTTCTGGATTGGTCAATATTACAAACCCTCTGTTCTGGTCTCCAAACTCTCAATTGTTAACAGTACTCAATTCGAGCTCCCCTACGCTGAACTCTGGAGCAAGTCACTTAGGCTTTGACTCTAGCGCAGAATACCTGTAATCTTGATAACTTCCTGGATCAAGATACTGCTGCTTATGCTCTTCACTTTGCTGGCCAAGTTCTTCAAAGTTGGTCCACAAAGCTTCCAGCCTCAACTAGGGTTCCACCGTTCATTCAGCTTTAGCTTCAGAATCCCATAATCGCCACTTGCAAGATGCAATCTGCTCCCTGCACAACTATCTCTTCTCTAGTCCTTCCCATTGGTATCTTCCACTGATGGCGTTTATGGGGGTCATGATTTGGCAACTCTCATCAAGCATCCCTTCTTCGTTGCCAGCCCATATGTCCAGTGTCCTTGATGAAGCCCGTCGTCAGGCGCTCAGGACTAACCTTCCAGCTCCAGTACTGTATCAGGATTACTTGGGGTTATTTGCCAATTGCCTCTTTTTATACTGTTGCTTTCCTCCCTGCTCCGGGGTTTTGCAATTAGCTTCATCTGACATTTCAATTTCCCTTCCCCTAGTCACTTTCTCTCAGGGCTCAGCATCCGCTCAAAGAATGTGGTTTTGTGTAGGTCTCGCCTTTGCTAGCATCTGATCTCATATCAATTTTGACGGGCTGTTCCTTCCTACCGCAATCCATCCTCCCTCCCCCAAGAGGTGACATAAGCGGAATCATCCCCATACTGAGGACAATTAATATTAATTAAAATTAGAAATTTATATTGGTTTTTTCTCTGTGCAATTATAATCTTCTTTCCTAATATCTTTTATCAATCTTTTAATTTAATTCTTCTTTTTTCCCTATGGGACTTGACCTTGTTTCAGTTCAGCGGTCCATCTTTTTTTATTTTTCCCCCAAACTGGGTCCTGGGTACTTAAACCTGCCAGCTTTCTATGGTTCAGAGGTCCTTTTTTTGGAGTTAACCATTTATATTGGTTCAGAGGTCCTTTTTTCAGACTTGACCTAATCATCAGGACATGACTAACTTAATGGTTCATTGGTCCTTTTGAAACTCTTTTCTTTTTTTGTCAATCCATCACTTCAGATACTTAGCATGGACTCAATTCACAACTCTTTTATCCAAGAGATTCTTGATGGAGTAAGCATCAGTCGCCATCTTGGTAATTACTTTGAACGGACCTGATCACAATGCATCTAGTTTGTTTCTTCATTTGAAACTATGCATATCACAATAGGCAACTCTTTCCCTATTCGATATTCAGCTAAGGCCAGTCAGTTCTTGTTGTCTGTCAATTTCGCTCATATCCTTTTCTTCAAGGTTGTATCAAATGCTTGCAATTGCATATTGTTCAGGATACTCATCAGTTGGTTCAGGTGCTTCTTGTTACTCATCCCCAACGTAGGTTCCACCACCAAATATAAAATTGGCAGCAACGCGGCCTTTCTTCCATATAAAAATTTAAGTGGCATCTTCCCTGTCGCCATACGATGACTAATATTGTATGCGAACATCACTGAACTCAGGTATGTTACCCATGCAGAATTTATCCCTGCGACTAGCTTCCTCAGCATTGCAGCCAGCATTCCATTGACCCGCTCTAACAGTCCGTTCATCACCAGCTGGTAAGGTATTGACATGACTCCTCTGATCCCCATTATCTCATTTAACCTTGGGATCATATGAGATGTGAAGTTGGTCACATTGTCGCTAAGCAGGACCTGCGGACATCCATGCTGGTATACCACTTGATCCAGGATGAACCTCACAGTACTGGTAGAGTCTACTCTCATTAGGGCCTTCATCTCAACTCATCTCATCAGATGGTCGATGGCAACTATAATGTACTTGACTCCCCCTGTGCTTATCATCAACAGTCCAATCACATCAATGGACACTGTGTGCCAGGTAAATCCAGGGCGGACCAGTCAGTATTCAATTGTATTATTATGTGGTTTGTGCAGCTGGCACTCCACGCAACAAGCTAGATAATCTGCAACATCATAGTTGATGGATTCCAAGTAATAGTACTGGCGAATATGATCAGTTGTTTTCCTCAGGCCTCCATGCCCAACAACCTTGTGAGCTGCTTGCACTATAGCTGCTCTTTCCAATGGTTTTGGGAATAATAACTTCTTCCCATTGATCATCTTAAATACTTGTCCATCTACAGTCTCGGTGTTTTCCATCACTTTTTTGAAGCGCACCTTGGATTTCTTGGGGCTCGTCCCTGATTTTTCCTTCAACCATTCTCTGGAATAGCTCATCCACCTGCGGGTATACCAGCTTAACCATTGGCAACCGCAATAAAATATCCGCGTTCTGATGAATAGCCCCTGCTCGGTGGACAATCTCATAATCATAAGCCTGAAGCTTAAGAGCCCATTGGGCCAGTCATCCTTCTGGCTCTCTTAAATTGTGTGGCCAACGCAGCAAAGAGTGGTCCGTTACCACCTTAAAGCACATTCCATGGGCATACATCTGAAACTGCTTGCATGCATAAATGACTGCAAAGCATTCACACTCAATCACAGTGTAGTTCCTCTCAGTGGCTGAGAGTGTCCAGCTCAAATATGCCACCAGATGCTCATCCCCAAGTTCGTTTACTTGGCTCAGTACTGCGCTGATTGCCATCAACGAAGCATCAGTTTGGATAATAAACTCCTGATTGAAATTTAATATTTCAAAATCGTCGAATCTATCAAATACTGGCGTAACTCATTAAAGGAGTCCTTGGCCTCTTCATTCCATTTGAGTCCTTTTTTAGATCCTTTAATAAATGGAATAATGGCTCAGCTATTCAGGTGAAGTCATGAATAAATCTTCTGTAGTATTCAACCATCCCAAGGAACACTTGGATGTCTCAGATACTCTTTGGTACAGCCATCCGTTCTATGGCGGCTATCTTCTGGGTTTGCGGCTGCAATCCACTGTAGTTGATTATAAATCCCAGGTATTCCAACTCTTTCTTAAAGAAGTGGCACTTCCTTGGTTTGATCTTCAAGTTAGCTGTGGACAGTCGCTTAAATACATCTTCCAATTGGTACAGATAATCAGTAAATGTCCTACTGAACACGTTTATATTGTCCAGATATACCAGGATGCACAATAGCTTCAAGTCGCTTAATATTGTATACATGGCCCTCTGAAACGTTGCAGGCATATTGCATAGACCCTGGGGCATCCTTGTCAGTTGTTATAGCCCCTGCGCGGTAATAATTGCATATTTTTCCTGGTCTTCCTTTGGCAAGTCGATCTGCCAATATCCTAAGATCAGATCCATCATGGAGAAATACTTCGCTTGTCCTAAATGATCTAGGGCATTGTCAATCCTTGGTAGGGGATATGAATCCTTCTTCATAATTTTATCTAGCCTTTGGTAGTCAATCACCACCCGGTTAAATTCATCCTTCTTCTTTACAATCAGAATCAGACTTACCCTGGGACTTGATGATGGAACTAGAAGCCCATGCTCACTAGTTTGTTGATTTCATCCTCTACTACCGCTTCAGTGGTTTTTGATCATTGGTTTGGTCTCATCCTTATTGGTAAATTCTCCCCAGTGTCAACCTTGTGGATCACATCTTATGCGCATCCCAAATCGTGGACTTCCTAAGAGAACACTTCCAGATACTTTTCAAATAGTTCTAGCACCTCCTCTTGCTGGCCTTCTGACAGATCAGCGGGCTGTTCTCAATCAACCAATAGGTTGATATCTTTGGTTACCCTGGCTGGTAATCCCATTTTGTTGAGAGACCCAAAATTGTGGATCCTTCTCAATTCGGCCATTGGGATCAGATGAACAAATGTGATGATCTGATTCCTCTTGATTTTCATTAGTTTTTCACTCAAATTCGCCAGGAAAACTCGGATTTATCCATGGTCCAGCATTATAATCCCAGGAGCCACCCATGGCTCCACTCTGGACCTCTTCCAGGGGCTTCCAATATCACCATGCAACAGCTCAGAAATCTCTAATGTCAACCCTGTGTTGACTATCATCTGTGATCCAGCTGGTATGGTCCTCTCATTCTTGATCCTTAGTGGAATTACCCAGTTCTCTAGGATTTCCACCGGCATTTCAAGTCACTTTCTACCAACTGATTGGTATAGAATCAGGACAATGCCATCATTGTATATTAGATTTATGAAGTAATTTCTCCAATTTAGTGGAGCTTCACCATCCTTCTGATATACCAATGGTAACATCAGATCCAAGATGGTAAATGTATTACCCTTGAAATTACATTTAACTCCATATTTCTGTAGAAACTCCATTCTAATCAGAATGTCATAGTTTTGGTTCGCCAAAACTATTGCTGGCGCAGAACTACCAATGATCCAAATCATAGTGGCAGCGCACTATATGCTCCACAGGAAACGGTGGTGTTTGGCCCAGCTGTCCCATATTCTTTTTTGTGTTCCAAGTCTGGAGAGATCTTCATCCTCTTTACCAGCTTGGTCAAAACAATATTGATGGGCACTCTGCTGTCGACAATCACCCTCACCCTCACTTAATTCACTTGTATGTCTATGTATGTACACGCGAGTATTGTAATATAGTGTTTACTGAGTGAGTAGTGGTCTTATTAGCCAAATCTAGGGTGTGATAATTTGCGCCTATATTTCAGGAAATGATTCCTTTATCACGCTGAGGGGATAGATAGATTAGCCTCATCTAAACGGAAGTCAGATAACTCTTCAGGATTATTGGAAGTTCAAATATTGTCCGCCAGTTGTCAGGCGTATGGCTGGGCAACTTCCTTGATTATCTCGGGGTCAATTCTCTTCGCCCTGGCTCTGGTCATGGCATTTACATCTATATTGACCACTTGATATAGCTGATCCTGCTTGTTGTTTATGAACAGATCGCTGATATCAATTTCTTCATTCATAATGTCAGGAGGAACAGTTTTCTCCGCAGCTCTAGACTGTTCCTTGTCTAGGCCGCGGGCCCTTTTCCCAAATCCTTAGTAACTGCTGACTCCTTAGCCTGGACCACGTCGTTTGATCCTTCAGCTTTTTACAGTTCACGGTGAAATGTCCTTTCCCACCACACTGATAGCAGACCTTCTCCTTCTTGTTTAACCATCTGAATTCTTTGGGCTTATTTCCCAGCATGGTTTGATTGGTAGCCTCCTTAGCTCCTTCATTTCCCTTTGTGGGATTCAGATTTTGTACTATATTGGACTTGAAGCTTCTATTTGAGGCATTGAATTTCGCTCCCAGAATTAAGTTATCTACCATTTGCAAGGTAGTTATTTCTGTTGTGAAAATGGAAGACATCATGCAATGCAAATTTTAATAGGGCTGAAGGGCCACTTGCAAGGCGATTCTAGCATCAAAGTCATCCAATACTTTTGCTCCAGCCATGATCTGTGACTCCTGGTAAAACTGATCCGCGAAGCTACCAAGAGACTCATCTTTATGGAACTGGATTCCCATAAATTCCTGCTTGCATTTTGACATGCATGTTGTACTCCTGAACTCTTTCATGATGGCCGCCTTTGCCTCAGCATACGACCAGCTGTCTCCCTTCAGGTGAGGTAACACTAAGTTTTGACAGTCAGTGTCTAGGAAATTCATGACCATCAACGCCTTTTGATGATCCCCATAGCCAAACATGGTCATGTTGAACAGTCAGAAAAATGCTGGGCATTATCCCAATGGAATGTTGGCAATTTTGGCATTGCCCTTAATTCCTCCGAGTTATTTCTGGCTGATTCTCTCAGTTAAGTCACTCAGCTAACTTGCGGAGTGACTTTGGACGTCATCTCCAAAATGGCAGCAAAAGCAGGTGGCATGTTCCTTGGGGTATTCATCTTCCCAAGTATCATGTGAGGACTTCTTTCTTTGGAATCGCTTGCCATATTAGACTCACAAGCACATCTGTGAGCTTTAAGTTCCTCTACTTGTTTGATTAATCTTTCTATTTTTGCACAAAATTTCTTAAATAAATGAAATCCACTTCTCGCTCCATTTTCAAGTTTAAGACCTCACAAACGAAGTCCCCTTCTTTATTCTTCAATGAGTTTACTTTACCAAGTAACTCATTCCAAAAGCTTGCTACATTATCTAGTCCTTCCTCCACCTTGGCGACTCATTCTTCCAAAGCCATGAACTCCCAATGGTCCGCTGAGTTTAAGGCATTCTGGTTTACAGTGGCTAACTCAGTCCACAGTTTGCGTAGCTCTTCTTTGTACAACATTCTTGTAGATTCTTCACTCAACTACCCCTGTAGAGAGCACCAACTTGTAAAAATTTTACTCTGGTTTTTGTTGGCAATCAACCCAGTACCCTTTTTACTGCACAGGTTTGGTTTCCTCACGCACTTCGTTGTGTTATATAGAATGAATTATTAATCAATAATAGTATGGAGACTATTATCCATAGTTGAGTATAAATTATATTTTGGCTCAACGCTTGGCCAGCATTCCCAAATTAAATACTTGTAAAGTCGTACTCATAGGGATTCGTTCCCTATGCTCTTGTCCACCCAATCTTTGTTGAGATAACCCAGTGACAGTCTCTTTTGGCCCAACACACAGTTGGCAGCTATCCCTGATTGTGGATCCTTCTCTAGATCCCCGCTTAAATCTTTACTCTTCTCTCTGAGAGTCTTCCAATTATTGCCCTCTGCAATAATATCCTTGAGACATAACAACACAATAGAAGCTGATAATAGTTAAAGTATATACTGAATGGATAATATTACTGTTCTCATCAATAATGTTTTTTGTTATAGTAAATCCTAGGGAATATATATAGTGGGAGATTAGGCTGTCTAACCCTCAGTTGACACCTCTTCGGTGAAATGGCAGCTGTTATTATTGAATCACCCATCCTCATCTCAGCAGTGATGGTCTTCCCCATCCTGGCTAGAATTCCAATATTGGACATCCTTGAGACCTCAAACGGAAAGAGTCAGAAAATGTGTCCCTAACGTTTTCCTCTCAATCCAAGCGAACCAACCATAATTGGCTAGTGACCTGCTTAGGTAATGAGAATTATTACCCATTATGGCAGGTCACTCACCAACTGATCGATTCACTAGTTGCAGGCAGCATCACTCACCTCACAACTTGCTATTCATTCCCAATCAGTTGGTGATGAAACCCAAACAATTCCAATCAGTACACCTGATAGTTAATCACCATCAGATGCCACTATTTCGTTGGCAACTCTGCCTAATAAGATCTTAAGTATTTGTACAGATCGATCCCCAATGGATATGACCAGGCAAATATCTCAAAATTTCTCAAATGTAGTTACTCCAAACTTGGGCCAGCTGATTTCCAATTCACTTCGCCTTAGGGAATTTTCCCCTAACAATACCAGGTAATCTAGCAGGCTGGGAATATGGGAAAAAATCCCAACAGTGACTCTCATGTTCCTCTATGCATTTCAATAGCCAAGCTATATCTTCAGCAATCCATAAAAACTTTTTTGATCATCTTCTCGCTCAGACTTCTGGAATACTTCTTATAACTCACCCTCCTTGAGCTTCAAAAAGTTGACCTTTCCAAAGATGCCATTGTTCTTTTTTCCAACTTTTTTAACTCTTCCTCAATCATCATCACAAGTTCCTCCAACGTAGTGAAATAATCCTGTGACGCCAAGTTAAGAACAACTTGTTGATGGTTTTCCAGTTCCATCCAAAGCTTTCATAGAGCGTTCTTATAAGACATGGTTAGTATGATCTTCTTATTATTATCTGGTATAAAACTAAACTACTTCATGTAGTGAGAATCAAATGTTAAATTTTTGGAGCTGTTTACTCTTTTCAGATAGTAATTCACTTTAACTCCCTTGTTTAACTTCACATGTTTTTGTATGTGCGTTGTCTGAGTTGTTGATAATAAATTATATTTGCCAGTAATAGCCTTCATACTATTACTCTAGTTGAGTTTCTTATAACTAAGATGGTTATTAGGTTTAATGCAAAACTGGTGCGTGCCCTAACCTTAAAAACTTATGGAATATCATTAGGGACTTCTTCCCCCTTCTGTAGAACATAAACTAGGATTAAGTTCATCAGTTCTTCCTTCTCGTCACACAGAGTCCGTGGAGATAACAATAAATAGACAAAGGATCTCTTTATCTTTCCAACTCTAGTCTTGAGAGCACACAGTCTAAACTATAAAAATTATTTAGCCTATAATATATTTCTATATGCTTAATAAGGAAAAACTAAGGAAATTTATAAGGAAATTCAGCACTCAACTCTTCTGGTGGCGCCAATCGTAAATGGTGGCCCTTGCTGATGAATTAATATCCATGGTCACACAAAACAATAATCTTCTCTTTTGGTTTCAAGCGGATTTTTCCAATGACTCTCAATACAACCTCTTTTGGGTTGAAATGGAGAACATGTCATAACGCCTTCGCAAAACACCTTCTAACCACCCTTATTAGGTAACAGCCTGCTTAGGTAATGGGACTCTTACCCATAAGCAGTTTGCAATCCATAAAAGGTCAGCTCGCAAGTTGCTTTATCACAGGTGGCAAAACTCGCACAGCAACTTATAAACCTCTTATAATTTGGCTACTAAACCTTGAAGACTCCTATAAGTTAAGTGAGTTATCTATAATAAACTTAACAACATAATCACTTGTTTATTTCTGGGATCGCCCCAAATGAAACATTACCAATCTGTAAGATCAATACCTGGAGAATTTCTAGATATTAATTCATGACACTCTGAAAAATAGTTATTGTATATAAGAATTAACTTTTTAAATCCACTAGTAGGATGAATCCCCTAGTGGACAAAAAGATGTATTATATTTAATTAAGTTGAGTAATTTGGGCATATCGAAATCCTGACAGGTATTGATGCACAAGCTCAAACAGAGGTCCAGGAGTTGAAACACGAGGACCCTCTGGCAGGACACCCTTGCATTAAGAAGACAATTATACTGATACGCCAGAACTATTCTTGGACAGGTCTATTAGGAACTGTAAGAGGATTCACTGCGCTCTTCCTTACCTGTGCCTTATCTAAACCCTCCCAAAGAAAATCCATAGGGAATCTGAAACCCCTGTAGATTCACAAATTCTACCAAACCACATTATTTGTATTTCATTAATGGACCTTTAAAATCTGAGAGCTATAGTATGGTCATGGTGGTAATAGACTGACTAACAAAGTATGCGGAGTTATTCCCAAAAACCTCAATTTACATTGTTATGATTGGTTTAACCAACCATCAGTTATAAGCTATAGTGTTTACTAATTTTTTAGTACTAAAGCTGCCCAAACCAAAAGTTGGAGCCGCCACGCATTGCTATATTGTTTACTTAAGTTCATAGTTTTGTTAATATTTAAATACAGAGTACATTCACTTATTATAATTAACTCGCCTAGCAGACCATAATTTTACATAGATTTCAAAGGTGTAGTGACTTTTGGTAAATCTGCTAGGGCATTGTTCAACAGATGTTATAATGATTGTTGCAATCTATAATCCCTGCTGGTGAAATTTCTGTTCCCTAATTAATAATCATTGATACCCATGACCTCAGTTTGTATATTGCTGGTTATTATTTTTTCTTACTATTCACTTTACCCAGCAAGAGAGAAACTCGGTTTTAGGGTCTTTAGAGTTATTATGGCCATCTGGCAGAATTTCGATCACAACTTACATATTGTTCTTATGAAAACGTCCTTAGTCCTATTCACTCACTTTTTTGTCTTAATATGGTTATCAAGACAGTAGTTTATCACTCTTTAGTGCTTTTTAGTAACCATTAGATGCACCAATGAGAACTATGAAAGAGAAGGCTTATCTGAGAAAAGTTGCCATCTGGAAATGGGTCTTTTTCTAAGTAGCTACCTTTAGTCTACTATTAAATTAAATATAGCGAGCCTCTGAGATACTGGCTGTACTAGATGCTATGGTGTGCTTCTATCTTATACTAATAAAGCCCTATTTCTGATAAAAAGGTTCCCTGTTATAAAGTTTTTTCCATATTGCTGTCTTCAAACAGTATCTGATGTTGTTGTATTTATTGACCTGTGCACTTGAAATATGACAGCCTTGTGCTGGTTTCTAAATTTGTGCTCACAGGGCTACAAGTTGGTTCCCTGAGAAATTTTTCTAAGTGTGAATTCTGATAATGCAGGCGAGGACTACCCCATGGTAGGTAGTGAAAACCTCAGACACTGAAATGGTCGCCCATAAAATTACTAAAATTATTCCGCAGAGATGTGTCAATTATAAGCAAACTTGAATGCTCATGTTGACCAACCGGCTAGAATTATAATTTGACATGATTGCCAAATTAAAGTGATAATCAAAGATATGAATGTTCATCGATGCTGATTTGACGGCCTTGATAATGTAATAGATGGAGATGTTCACTCCAACACTAAATTTTATCAAGAGCTCAATTCCTTAAGTTTGAAACTGAAAGCTCTGGGCTAAAAAGTAAGGTCTATAATTAATGAGAACAATGCCTTAAAAGCGGGTTGTCAGGCTGCTAAACAATTGTCAATATGGATACCACAATGCAGGCAGAACAACATCGTTTTCTAATGATAAATCAAAATAAAAGGAGATGCATAATGATTTTTTACATGCCAACAAAGTCAAGTTGCTTTAAAACTCTTCCACCAGAACCTAGTAGTTAAAGCTATGAGGCAACAGTTATATGTAATCTGCCTGTTGTTTTCACATCTGCTCTGGTTGAGGGAGCGTCCATGTTCTTTAAGACCATGGCAGCTTCAGGCTGTGTTATACACATTCCTGATATTAGTAACTCAAGAAATCAGGCAGGGACAACGCCGTCTCTTAGGGTCTGCAGAAGTGATATTCAATTTCAGGTTAATCCTTTTATTTTCCAATATTCAATAAGAAGGCGAATGTGAACAAATTTCTCAACCTTTTTTAAATTATCATGAGTGAAGCATATGTCTGCTAATTTGGCAGCGGTAAAGATCTTTCTAAAGTCTGAAATTCAGGGGTTAAATGTGTTGAAACTAAAAAAGTCCAGCATGCCTTGCCTTAACACTAAAGATCTTTTTACCAAGAAGTTTGGGAGAGCCAAAGGATTACTACTTGTTAAAAGGAATTCCTAAATATTTTTTGATAGAAATGAACCCACACAAGCGTTTTCTGAACGTTTTTCGGTTTAAATGTGAAGATGCTATCTGGTGCTAACGTTATAAATGATTTTGATGCCTAGATCGCTCTTCTCCATGCCTGCGAGCCCTACAAGGATTTTATAGGGTTCTAGATCCAGATTTGAACAAGAAAAACAATATAACTCATATGGTGAGTTATTTTCGCCAATGTGCCATCACTTTTGAGTCGCCTAATAAAGTTCATAGGAGTCCTGCAAACCAACTAAAATTGGTCAATGAGCCAACCAAGGAATTACCTCAGCCTTATGGCCCTCATTACCATAGGCCTGATATTAGCAGGTTACTTGCTATCTTTGCAAAACTTTGGACTTTATAGCAATCATTGTCTAATATGAGTTCTAACTAAGGACTTTCAGTGAGCCCCAGCAATAGGGCGGAGTTAGGTAAAGAGAGGGAAGAGTATAGCTGTTATTTTCTACCTCCACCATATCTAGAAAATCCCTAATGAGAAAAAACCTCAGATAACCAGTCATTAAAAAAAGGTGCCAGCGATGGCCCACCTCTGCCAGATCATTCAGTTACTGTGGATGAAATAATAGTGGTTGCCTTTACTCACATAAGAATTGGGAGGATTCGTTGGCACAAGAAGTTGTTCCAAAGCCTTATTTTCATCAGTTGAAACTACAAGAGCTTCCAGTTTTTGGTGATATCCCACAGGTTGGGCGGAGTCCATGGGGCTATAATTCTTGGGGGTTTGACAGAATTCAGCCCTTATTTAGGTATGGATTCAACCTTATCTAAGCCAAGAGGCACTCCAGATGTCCATACAATAAATCAGTGGATGCTTATTTTTCAAGATTGTAATTATTTTAATATTTTAGTAAATGAACTTAAAATCCGCGTAATTGTTGACAGTGGAGCACCAGTTAATACTTGTCTACTAGACTGATGAAGAGACTAGGACTTGCTACTGACGTAGATCATCAGAAAATCTCAGGTACAGCAGATCCTCAGATCAAAACCTAAAAAGGAGCATACAGTTCATTGCTGTTGCAATTTGTCTCACTGTTAATAATCACTCCTGTTATCATTTTTCCAAATCAAAATTTATGGCTTCCTTGTTTGATTTGTTTATGAAAAACCATGGATTAAAATCTGATTTTGAGGAGAATACCTTAGAATTCCTCAGACAAACCCTTTCATTAATTTATAATCATAAGGATGAGGCCCCAACGCCTAGAAATCAGGGTTTGTCAAACTTGGGTTCAAAGATAGTTTAGTGCTCGTGGTTTATCACTGGATTCAAGCCCATAGTGGCAGTTTCCCAACTGCCTTGCATAATATATGGGTATTCTTCTATGCTCTAATCGTAGTTAATCATTCTGGAAGCCCATCAACTTATTGTGGGAACTTGGAATTAAACTAGAAACTCACCAAGGTTTATACAGCAATTATTCGTGCCATTTTGTCATTTATAAGTTAGAACCAGTCTTTGCGTCTGGGATTATCTTTTCTAACTAAGGTTATATCCAAGTGCTGTTAGATAATCTGTATCCTTAATATGTTAAGATAAAGCGTCATCAAATTGTCACTTTTGTGTATCTTCTCCCATTTGAGGAAGTACATAATTTTTATGATTTTGGTACCTTTTATGAACTAAGTCTTAGGAGTGATCTTGATCAAACTTCTGTTTTGTAGCTCCTGGGAAAACCTCTTTTATTTAGCAGAGGAAGAGAAAGACCAAGCTCTGGCCTTTTTTGAGAAGTATAGTGTCATTTTTGTTAATGATGACTGTGATTTGGGTTCTGTATATGATGTGCTACACCATATTGATACAGGTGATAATCCGTTAATTTTCTCCCATTTAATTAGATGTTCAAGGGCGGTGGATGAAGTTGGTAATATGGAAATTAAACAGTTAATTCAACACGGGATGTTATTGCCTTATAAGAGTCCTTGAGCCTCTCCAGTGTTGTATATCCAGAATGAGGACGTTTCAAATCGCGTGGTAATATACTACCAAAATCTGAATAATATTACCAATAATAATTCTAATTTTTACCCCATATTGACAATGCATTAGACTAATTGTTCAGTTTACAATATTTTTCAGCCATCGATTTGATTTCTGGCTACTTGCAGATAGAGCTGCCCAAAGAGAAGTAGAAAAAATGCGCCATGATTATGGCCAGGGCCTCTACCAACCTACTAGAATGCCGCAAAGGTTGTGTAATGCCCCTGCTACCTTCCAGTGGGTTATGGATAGTATACTTGACGATCTAAACTTTTCTGTAGTTTAGTTTATTTGCAAGATATAACCGTTTTTCTCAAACGTTCAAAGAGCACCAGAAACACTTAGAATAGTTTTTCGCCATCTCATTAAGGCTAATTTAAAGTAAAGTCTTGTAAGTGAAATATTTCCATGAGCTGTTGAAGAATCTGGGGCTTATTAGTAATAAGTATGACTTGAGGCCCCAGCCAGCAATAATTGAAGCTATTAATTGTATATCACATCTAAGCAGAAAGTGCGACGTGTAAGTGTTTATGGGATTATCAGCTAATTCCGCCAGTTTGTAAAAAAGCTTTAGCAAGATAGTTGAAATGATATTTTACCTCCTAGAAAATGCTTACCTTTTGAGTGGGCTGGGAACTGTGAGCATGCTTTTGATAAGCTCAAGCTTAACCTCACTCAAGCGGCATTTTTGATGTACTAATTTTGATAAACCATATATTATTCAATTGGTTGCTTTTATTACTATTGTTGTGGCAGTGTTATCATAATTTGTTTCTGATAAATTGAAAATCACGTGGCTTATTTCAGCTGTACGTTGGATATTCATTAATGAAAATATGTTAACTGAAAAGGAGATCCAGGCAGTCATCAACGCCTGTAAGCAATTCCAGATCTACATTCATGGAGTTCATTTCACAATAGTGATTGATCATGCTTTTCTTCAATGGTTACAGAATTTAGAGGAGCCAGAAGGGCTAGCTCATTGGGCTTTAGAATTACAAGCCTATTTTTTTAAAATTCAGCTTTACCTTGCCTCAAAATATTAGTCTGCCAATGGTTATCTCAAATGCCTATCATGGCTTTAGTGGCTGGTGCAGCTTATGTTTTATTAGCAATATATTGATCACTAATATGACAATGTACTGGCGGAATTCTAGCGCTCTATAGAAAAGTTAAGGAGGAACACTGTTGTTGAGAATGAGAAACTTTATAAGATCATTATAAAAAAATTGGATACCCTGATTAATTATGAAATAATATTATTACTAAAGGCCTGAAAAACAACGGGTCATGGGGGCTTTGAAAAGCTTGAGTTGTTATAAAACAGCACCACTTTTGGGAATCTATAAATTTTGATATTCATGATACCCTTCATTTCTGTAAGGAATAGCAAACGATCAGCCTTTACTTTAAATCCACCACCTATAAGTTAATTAAACCAACCTTTCCTGGAGCACCGTTTCTATTGATATTTTGGGCCCTCTGGCCACTAGTTCTGGTCAGTTCATATACATATTCGTGACCATTGACCGCCAACCAAGTGGGTGGAGGAAAAAGAAATTTGAGACTCAGGGGTCATGACTACATCTATTTTATCTTAAGAGATTACTATTTCATGGCTACCCCCATTATCTGTTGATGGATAATGGGGCTAATTTTACATCCCAGATGATTTCTGAGCTCAATGGTCTGATGAATAAATGAGGAGATCTGTCTATCCCTTATCACCCTAAGACCAACGTCAATGTGAAGCTTATAAATGGTACTTTATTTGGTATTTTAAAAAATATTAACATGGCGAAAGCGTTCAGTTATAATCTGTTCTTGTCTTCTGCCATTTTTGTCTATAATCTCTCTTATCACTCCGCTATAGGAAACTCACTATTCATCTTATTTTATATGAAGAATTTAATGCTATATCAATTTTGTATTCATTGGTTCAACTAGGAGAACACGTCACCCACCAAATACTTAGAAACGCAGACACAGAAGCTAATTCAGAAACAAAGTGCATCTATTCTTAATGCGTTAGTTCACAAAATAAGCCCTTGGGTATGCATTAACAAAGACTGGCGGCCTTTACACCACTTTTCTTTAGAAGTTATGGTATTATAATATGACAATCATAAATTTAGATGGACTAGAAAATTGGAGCACAATTAGAAATGGGCTTTTGAGATAATCAAAGTACATTTCTGGATGCCTACACTCTGAAGGATCCTGTAAAAGGGCAATTTATTAACCAAAGCACGCTAAGTACCTGAAGGAGTATCATCAGCGGGCTAGCCTATTGAGCCCTAGCTCTCAATAATTATGTGGACTCCACTTTTTTGTTCATTGATGTTTGGTCAAGTAGGTGGAAATGGTATGATTGTTAAACCACCCATCAGCTATATTCTATATCTCTTTACTTAAGCTCATAGTTTTACTTATATTTAGATACAGGATTTAATCACATATTATAATTTATCTCGCCTATCAGACCCTGAGTTTATATAGTTGCCAAAGTTAAAATGAATTACTTTTTGTTAGTCTTCTGGGCCCTTCAATATTTAGATATTATGAAGATTGACAAATTCTATAATTACTGCCTGTGCAAACTCTGTTCCTTATTTATTGATCATTGAAGCCCATGGCCTCAGTTGGAATATTTCTTATTGTAAATTTTAACCTTACTATCACCTTACCCCTCTCCAGCTTAAAATAACCAGTTTTAGGGTCTTTATAGTTATTATGGCTATCTGGTAGAATTCTGATCACAACTGGCATATTGTTTTTATGGAAATGTCCTTAGCCCTACTCACTCACTTTTTGACCTAATTTAGTTATTATGCCAGTAGTCTAACACTCTTAAGTGTTTCTTAGTAACCATGAAATGAACAAATGAGAACTCTGAAAGAGAAGGCATATCTGAGAAAAGTTGCCATCTGAAATGGGTCGTTTTTCCCAGTAGTACCTCTAGTATATTAATAATTTAATTATAGCAAGCCTCTAAGCTACTAGCAGTACTAGGTACTATGGTGTGCTCCTTTCTTTTATTAATAACTCTTTACTGATAATAAGGTTTCTTATTAACAAGTTTTTATCTGGATTGCTGTCTTTAAACAGTATCTGCTTTTGTTGTGTGTAGTTCCTAAGCACTTGAACTATAACGCCCTAGCCTCAGTCTTTAACATTCATGGCAAAGGACATGGTGGTAATATTCATAAGTGTTTTCTTTGCCTGACACGGAATCTTAGATGAAGTTATTTAAGATAGGGGTCTACAATTCATCTCTAGGTCTGTACCATCTCAAAGAAATTTAAAGATAAACCATTTCTCTCCTCTGCTTACCATCCACAATCTGCAGCCAGACGGAGAAGGTTAATCAACCCCTTATATATTAATTATGATGCTACCTTACTACATGACAAGAATGATGGATTGTCTGGCTGAGAATCGCTCAGTTTGCATTAAACGACCTATCACACTTATTAAAGGACATGTCCCCCTTTTATGAATCCTTAGGTACCATCTGCATACAATGTAGGACTATGCTTGGGTAATGAACCTTAGGGAAGATGATTTTGTGACTTAAATGAAGGAAAATATGAAGATGCAGTAGTTAACCTAGAGAAAGCCTTAGAGGCCTAGAAGAGGAAGGTGGACATGCACCGCTCTAAGGCCACATCCCTTGAAGATATGGAATATGTGATGATCACCGCCAAATATTTTTAGTCCCAGGCAGTGTTGAAAGTTTGGGCCATCAACCTAGGGCCATACAAGATCATCTACCAATTGAACAAGGTGGCATATAAATTAAAATTCCTGGATGGTTCCTGAGCGCATCCAGTTCTTCATGTATCACAGCTAGAGAATTTTGAAGGTCCTATTCCAGCAAATCTGGAGCTTGTCCAGTTTGACAACACCAGAGAGGTGTATTGAGAGGTGGAGGAATCTTAGACATCAAGATCTCTTATTAAAAGTGAAAGCACTTGATAAAGTGGCAGCTACAAGGTAGAGGAATTCTCCTGGTAAACAATCACTGATTGTACTAACTTTCCTTAGATGGTTGAGGAATATTAGGGACGCAGAGGGCCTTCTCTGAAGGGTGTGTCTAACACTCAAGGCTCTTCCAGTATGCCGCATATCCCTGATCTTCCATAAAGCGGAGATTGAGGCTACTAACAGTGATAACATGGGTTACAAGGGCAACAACTCTCAAAAATAACATTCCAAGAATCCAGATGCTGATAAATTGGATAAACTTGAGAGTAGAGGAGGCAGGGCCCAGAAAAAATGGTGATTGGACCAATCAAAGGACTCCAATAAAATTCTGCTGAGCGAGAAAGTGTCAAGGTCCAAGGCAAATGGCGGCTCAGCAAATTAGAGGCCACCAGACAAAATTTTATGGAATGTGATCATGTCAAGAGCCATGAAAAATTACAGCTCAGCAAATTAGAAGCTTCCAACCTGAAGTCTGTAAAAAGAGGGAATATTAGGAGCTGATTAGTATGGTGGATATCTGAATTAGAAGCTGCCATGCAAAAAATATTTAATTTAAAAGTTTGTGATAAGGAGAGAACAAAGATATTGAGCTTTGAGAACAAATCCTAGCATAAAGATAAAAGTGGAAAAGTTTTTGTAACATCAAAAGCTCAATGGATGGACTAAAATGGTCCTAGACAAAAAAATCAGAGGTCAAAATCCTCAAGACAAAACCGTGGATAGCCCGCATCCCACAGACTTTTGAGAATAAGTTACCTCATAAATTCATATCTTAGTATAAATATAAACTGTCAGAGATGTTTAAAGCAACTTCATTTTCAGATATACTTAACAAAACCCTCAAAAATCAAAAAAGAAATTAAAAATTTTAAATTTATTTATGGGACCTATAAATTTTGAAATGGATTTTGATTGGGTAATGGCTATACCTTAGACATAAATAATGATGTCACCTCTCTGCACGCCCTCTCTGACAGACAGACAATCCTCTTAACTGTCAGTATAATCTTTACCATCTTACAGGTATATTAGCAACCATTTTTAATTCAACAGGCTAAGGATCTGAACACCGCTGCACTCTCCTACTTATGGGCCCTACCTGGGACTTCCTGCCTAACTGTTTGTAGTGATATGGAAATACAATTAATTTTTCACACATATACGTTTGTAAACAATTTTGAGTCTACATGGATAGGGCAAAATTAAGAATATTTCTGACCTTGCTTCCTTGCGATGGATATAAAGCCTTAAGGACAAATTGTTCTGTTAATATAATAGCCTTGATATTACATGCCTATAACTCCAAGATAATTCATTTCTCAGGACATACCATCAGAGTGCAGATGGACTTTTATGTTTACCTGTTGTGACAGACCTCACTCCCTTTGCAGATAAACTCTTTGAAAATTGAAAGCAAAGAGCTACACCAACAAAAAACCGTTATTTTTATAACTTGGTGTCAGTATTCAAGCCAATGAGCGAGTCAAATAACCCTAATTCCATCAGGCCTCAAAATGTCACACCTTGAATTAGCGTGAATGAAACCTTACCCTAAAGGCACTGATGCAAGATCTGATCAGGAAGCATCACGTGCATGAGAATCATAAAGAAGCATTCAGGAATCCTAGCATTGTTTACCAACCCTTGAGAGGCGTTACCTCCACCACTGAGGTTGTGGGGATGATGCAGAACAATTAGGGCACCAACCAAGCGGTCAATATGGAAGGAAGTAAAATATCCTGATTGTACATAGCCACAAAGTCCCTGAGGCACCAAGTCCCCACAAGCCCTATAAATATTGATGCTTTTTAACCCAATAAAGTAGACTATTTTGGTAATAAAAGCATTTCTTTCCACTCAACATCACATTTAAGTGAAATATTACAAAAAGTAAGTTTAAACCACTTACAACTGGCAACAGCCTTTTTTTGTTGATGTCCTCAGATCCGCCACTGCTGCTTCAGTGTGGGGCAGAGGTGATCCGCCACCTAGCGTTTTCGCCCTTCAGGAAAACGTGTTAAGATGGGCTCAAATAGTCTGCTACACTCTTCTGGCCAGTTTCTCCTCCATGGAACCTAGCGCTTCAACTTGCACGCATCCACCCATCTCTCCCTACCCACTCGCCCTCCCTCAACTCCACAATCAAATTTTGCCTTTGGGTTGACTATGGGCGTTTATTCCCATATGCTGAAAACCCATTATTGAACTCTACGTGGCTGCCTTTGCACCGGCTGGTTTTGATTTCCGCCCTTTCATGGGCTAATTTGACATAGGCTTCCAAACTGAGGAGGACGTTTCAGCAGTGGCGTTGACTCAAATGTTCTATAAAAATACCCCCATTCCTATTACCCATACTTGACTCCCTTCTGACACCACACTGGTGATGTCAATTGCAAATCTCCCTTCACATCTCCCACCCTGAATTTTATATGAAGAATTAATGTCTGGGCTTTTGGCTTATGAAACTCAACACAACCTTGTCTTCACTGTTTCCTATGGTGCATAGGCCTTGCTGCCTCTCACGCCACTGTCATCATCATCACACACCACTCTGCCACTGCCTAAAAATCACCCATTTTATCACACTGCTATGGCACTGGAGCACTTCTTTTGGGCTCTTGTTGACAACAGTTGACAGATTTGTTCCTCCGTTTTGAGTTAGACCATTTAAAAAACTCCTGCAACCACGCTGCTCCAACGGTTACTATTTCTGAACTATCGCCAGTGGCATCTTAATGGGGTGTTTTGTTGCCACCTCCCACTCAACAATCTCGCTCCCTGGGCTAGAGCGGGAAATATGCCCCTCCAAAACCCTTAGCCACATTTTGCCCACATGAATTCAGACCCACTAATTGTAATCAGACTTAAAACAGTGTTCGTCCAAGCAACTCACCATTCGCCTACTACCACCCACCCTAATTTACTCCCATATTATGGTAAACCAAACTCCTTGAGCCCTATGAATGGGGTCGATGAAATAGGTGTGATTGTCCTGAAGGAGGTTGACAATTCAGGCGAAGTAGCCCCATATGGATATTACTGGAAAGAATTTAGTAACTCATATTTTGACAAGAATATCCCGCCCAGACAATATTTCCCTAAACCCAATACCATTACCTTCCAAAGTGACTACCAAATTGCCTTAGCAGAGGCGTCCTCACCCTTTGTCACGACCTCTGCATTGCAGTTGCAAATTCTGTTGAAGAATTCAATCAAGGGCTGAACAAATTTAACTTCCCTCTGATTTACTTGAAGACGCGTGAGATGACTCAATAAATTGGCTGATGTCGCTGTCACCTCTGTCATGCATGCTGATACACTAGAAACTTTTAACCCATTATTGTGATTTCCAGGCAAAATACTGCACGTTTTACCCTACTCCCAGAAGTCCACCTTCTTGTTGAACTTCAGATAGTGGAATTATTTGAAGCTATCATCAAGTCTGATATTGAGCATATCAATAGTTTTGTCTCTTCCCTCGACCCTCACTATGCTGATGCCCCAACGCCCTTGCTCTTGGCCTTGACCCACTTCTACACCAATAGGTCACCTGCTGTAGTTGCTGCGCCTGCAGATGAGCCGCCTGACCCTTCCTCCCCCTCTGCCATGGTGGGTTAGCAGTCCTCCGCTACCTGACTGGTAGGAGGTTTTATTTTGTTGTTTCTTTTGCTCCATTTTGTTTCAGTTTAATTGTTTGCTTTTTGAATATCAGTACTGTATATCCCCTGGTCAGCGTGCTGCAAATAAAATTTAAAATTTCAAATAGTTTATTTCGCACCATATTTTTGTTTTTTGACATTCTCACTAGTTCACGTCTTTGAGCCCATTTTGAATTTCAGCGTCAGTAAAGAGAACTGTTACATTGAGAAAATTTGTGCTCACTAAAGGAGCTCTGAGTTGTCCAATGTAAATCATCTAACCTGAACAATGGAGGATAATAGCAGTCATAAAAATCAACATGCAATAATTTGAGAAGTGTCACTTAAATGGACTAACACCTCATATTACAAAGCACCACTCATGCATACTGATCCTTAGAGTTTTGAGTCACTTTCCAGTTAACCTTACATTCCATTAAAAGTGATCAGAATCAATTTTATAATGAGAACCTCAAAAATATCATACAAAAATTACTAATTTCCATCTATTATGTTGAAGGTCATTCCAGCCGCTCCTGCACTTCTTTGGTGCCTTTTATAATGTGGTATTTATATACCTTTTTACAACTGACAACAGGAGCATTGGCTTTAGGGACTGAACATAACCTCCATATTTCGTCCATCAAGCCATCTTCACCTCCTACAGGTAATTGGTGTTGAAGTTGTGGCTAAAATTAAATGGTCTAGTTCTTCTTAGATAAATCAGTGTTTTGTGTGACTATTGTATGGAGATAATAGACCAGACGGTGACAGTAATTGAGATATAAACTTCTTCTGAACAACAATGCAAGGCTTTACTCTCCTTTCTTTTACTTGTATGATGGCTCACTG
This sequence comes from Massospora cicadina, assembly GCA_022478985.1. Taxonomy (NCBI): domain Eukaryota; kingdom Fungi; phylum Entomophthoromycota; class Entomophthoromycetes; order Entomophthorales; family Entomophthoraceae; genus Massospora; species Massospora cicadina. The sequence goes on from JAKSZP010006741.1 coordinate 45,574, forward strand.
CCCTGATCTTCCTGATCCCAAGTAATTCCTCAACTTAATACAACAAAAAAGTATTAAAGGCAAAAAGCTTATATAACTATCAACTTTTTTGATAAAGTTCGTTTCTATTTGTATAAAATTAGGGAGAATTTATAGCGTTTGATGTTACCCACACCTTACCCATGACACTTCAACTCACATTGCCACTTAGCCAGTGGATCACAATGAAGACTTCAGAGGGTCTAAAAATTATGAGGCTCTGCAGTAATTCAGCTTGACCTTGTTGTCAGTGTTTTAGTAAAAATTATTTCAAAACAGCATTACCTCTGATTTGTCTGAAAATAGCTAAACCGTCGCTCTATTCAAGCAATGGTAGTACATAACAAGGCGATTCATACTACTAATTAGTAATTAATTCAATTGACCACTCTATTGACATTAAAAACTAATTTTGGCATAGACCAACAAAGCCCACAAGCCTGGGTATTAATCCAATTTATTATAAAGTCTGACTTTACCAACAAAGCCCCAAGCCCATGTCATCTAGTCAAACATTATTAAGTGGAACTTCTAAGCTTCATATTCAAGCTTTGCATATACTTGGGATATTTTTGGTCCATAATCACTAATAATTTTGATATGATACATAATAAATTAGCAACAGTTAATATTACTTCCTCTATCAAATTACCCAATGATTTAGGTCCAGTCAACCATTGAACAGTTGGTACATCACCACAAAGTCTCCCAATAAACTAAGGCTTAACAAACCTTACACTCCCACGTTGTTGATTTCTATAATGCGGCCTCCTCCTTAATCCATGACAATCAAGAAGCCATTGTCAATAACCATTGGTTTATCAATGAGGCTCAAAAAAATTGCTGTGTTAGATGGCATAATTTCCTGATATTTGGAGGACCAGCTTCATCATAATCACCAACTCCTTGAGGTTGCCTGGAATCAACGCCTCCATTAATTCAAAGATCTGGTGCAAACTCTCCAGAAGTACTACCAGGAACTAGCCTCTTATGACATCACCTATGGAGTTGAAGGACCAAAAGATCCTAAAAGCATAAAGGTTCCCATGGGCTTCTAGAACATCTGTCCAGCAGTGCTCACTCCTGGCGATCTTGATGACTCCTAAAATGACGTTTTGACAGCCATAGCCACCTTTTGGGATCAAATCCGCAATGTGGCTTAGGGGTGCAAACTCTGAGTGGATGGAGTCCTGATCGACTCTAGGGTCTCAATTGAGGCCTTATCAGATGAGATGTATAATTTTAACGTCTTTACTAAGCTTACTGATAATTTCATCTCCCAGATAGAGCAACCTATTGAGAGTTTGTCACATTATTGAATAACTATAGAATCATCTTTTTTCAAAGCGCCAACTTTAAAGCATCAAAGGAGAAGGTTACTCACAAGGCCTCCATTACCTCCTTAATGTGGAACTGTGATGATATACAAGGGGATCTTGAGGGTTTGATATAATAGATGGGTTAGAGGTTCCACGAAACTATGCAGATACTAAAATTACTGAACCTGCACTGATTCCTGATTTCAATACCCTTTCCACTCCTGTTGTAACTAATATTGAGCCTTGTTTTAAGAAGAAGTTCACCCCTGTCAAAGAAAGGAACGCATCCTTCCTATATGCCATAATAGTTCCATGGTAGAGGCTACGACTGACAGAAGATAAAGCATATCCACTCCTTTCTGAATAGCACCACTTGTGAGAATATAACACCCCATCTAAAGGAATACCACACGTGGTAACAGGTCCATACAGCCTTAATCCAAAAATTTGGCATCACCAAAACCTGGCCAGCTAAAAAAGAGTTTATTAGTATCCATATGAATAAAGGGGAGACCCTGTGAAGTTTGCCAGCCGCTTCATGCCCAAGCAACGCCTTTAGTAACAATTAACCGCATTACCTTGTATGATGCCATAACTACAATCATCTCTGCGTTGGGGTCTTATCCCGAAGTTCAAATTCACATGATCAGCCAGAAGAATGGTTTTACCTGCATTTTGGGAAATTAAGGAAGTTCTTAATGAATCACCTGTGTAAACCCTGTATCCTAAGGCCACATCATCTGTCTTTAATTGTCCTTGGGTCCATGTTGATGAAAACCAGAAGAATCCTAAACCCTGATGCACTTACTGCAATGTTTTTATCACAGCACCAAGACTTGTTGAAAAAGTCTTGCTGAGGAGGCGGGAAAAGGGCCATCAGTATGAAGGATGAGGCACTCCATGCTGACATCCCTATCTCGCCTCAAGGACCATCAGTGACATCTAAAGAACCTGGTGTTGTCATACCAGTAGAAGAAGTTTCAGTAGCAGTTGATAATAAAGATCTGATACTGTTTTCTCTTTTCTGATGAATCTCCTGTTTCTCACGCTACCTCTACAATTTGGAAGTTTTGTTACCCATGTTGCTGCTTGAGTTCACAAAGTCCCAGTTCATGCCATTGTCAACAGTGGTTATCCATGAATGTCATTTATTCCAAACTGATGAAGTGCATCAAGTTTGCTCCAGACTTGCCACATGATATGGAATACGGCATGGCTGGACTGAAGTGTACCCAGTACAATGGGGCCTAATCTTCCTTACCTATCCGTTTTGGGAAGCTTTCAGTGAATACCCCTCCATTGCACTAGATAATATGAGCTATGATCTTCTCCTCAGGACTCAGTTTCTCCAAAGCTCCGTGATAGTGCACTATGATAAAGGAGTTTTACCCCTAATGGGACATCAGATCCCCTTGGCTTTTGAGGCCTCGCATACTACCAAAATGGAGTCAAAGCTAGGGCTTTCATATTTGAGAGTGAAATTTGAATTGACTGACTTGATTATCACATGAGGGCTCTCGTGTATGGATGTTACCTCATGCAGTCAATGGCCAAGGAGGCATGGCAATATATTTTCCTAAAAGACCACTATATCACCGAAAACCCAGGTTATTTTTGACACCTGAGTTCACTTCAACATCCCATCTGGATACCTGCTGGATATCTGTGGTCAAGGCAAATCGTCAGTCAATGAAGTCCTTCCTGTCCAGGAGTTTTAGATCCCACCTATGCTGAATACATATTGGTGTTGTTTGCTTTACTTACTGACAAACCACGGGAGAAGGCCCTAATAATCCAGCTGCTTATGTTTGCCTCTTACAGGTATAGCTGTTGATGACATCCGCAGCTTTAGAAGTCTAAGGGATTCTAGGTTGAAATCACTCACATCTGTTGCTCTAGTCGACACTAATATAAGGAATGAATTCACTAATTAACAAGAGAGCCAGGTTAGGGAATTATTGAGAAAGTACTCAGCTTTATTTAACCTCTACTTACAATTTTGTAAAGTGAGTGGGGTTCTACATCATTTGGATACTGGGGACGCTCCCCCATTTGGTCCTGAACTTACCAAAAAAGTAATGTTGAAGAAGCTCAGGTGGCAGTAGAGCCCAAGAAACTACTTAAAGCTGGCTATTGGTGCCTTCAAGAAGTCCTTGGGGCTCTCCCCTTTTATAGTCTGGAAGAAGAATGGAAGCCATTGTGCGGTGATGGACTACCACCAGTTAAATTCCATTACCAAGAAAGACAGTTGTCCCTTGCCCTAAATTAATGACTCTCTCCCCTTGCCTTCTTGGTGCAATACTTTTACAATGGATCTTTCTTTCAGATATTGGCAAGTGGAGCTTGCCTCTGAAGACTGGGCCAAGTGTGCACTCATAGCCAAAGAAGGGCTACTTGAACCTATGAGAATGCCCCAAGGCCTTTGCAACGCGCTGGACACATTTTAACACGCCATGGACGGGATTCTAGGGATTTGCAGATTATCTTATGTCCTCATATACTTCGATGGCACCATTTTTTTTGTGAACCTTAAATGGTTATGCAGAACACCTCTGGGAAGTCTTCAAATATCTTAGGAAGGCTTCAATAGAATTTAAACCTTCAAAGTGTTCTTTCTTCTAATTCAAAAGAAAGTTCCTTGGGCACAAGGTCTTAAAAGACAGTATCCAGCCCATCCCAAACAAATTGACGCCATCAAGAAGATGGTGCAACCCAGAGCCTAGGTATATTCAGGTATCCTTGGGCATACTGGGCTGTTATTATCAGATCATCCCTTAGTTTGCTAATCAAGCTGAGACCCTGTTCTACCTCCTGCAAAAGAACGTGTCCTTTAAGTGGTGGACCAAACAAGAGTAGGAGTTTAATGAGTTGCATACTGCTCTTTTAATTAAACCCATTTTAGTTCATCTGCTTTTTTTGAATTTTAAAAGCCCCAAGGGACTCCTAGTGCGGCAACTATTGCGGGATGAAGGCCTGTGGTAATGCCCCACCACACTAGGGCTCTGAGAATCTAAGCACCACTTAAAAATGTGGTCCTGACTGCAATTAGGATTAGCTCACTCTACCCCCAAAACTGACATATGCCCGCCCTGCTTAAGTACTGGGCAGCTCGTCTGAACCATCCAGGACAGGCAATATGCCTCTCATTGTGACGGACGGGGTCTCTGAAAACTGCCACAAAGCAGTTAGGCAAGAGTGCCCAAGTGAGGGCCCACAGGCAGGATAGACCTGCAGTTGAGAGATCCTGAACCCGACTATGCAGAAACCACTTTACCACAAAGGTTTGGACCACAGTTAGGACAATGCTGGCGCCCAGGAGGAGGGCCTGACCCCCTGAGAGGGCGTACAGGGACTTAATGGCCTTGTCAAAGTCTAACTGATGTCCATGTGGTGGATTCAGGTTTTCTTAATAAAGTGCTTTGCAAATGTGCAAGGCTAATTTTAGAATTTATTAAGTTTACCTAGGGTTATAGAAGATGAAACTGCTCTAAACAGTTTCGCCTGCTCAGCTTTATACTGAGCTTATTGGGGAAGAGCGGGTCCTGTTCCCACGAAGTCCATGGGCATCTTCCCAGCGGTGGACCCTATTTGAGAATCTAGACCCTCGATTTTGGCGTCAAGGCCCAATTTCAAACTCGGGCTGGGTACCCTCAGGGTTGCGGAAACTTTTCCACATTCATTATTTGGCTTTGAATTGCTCTCAAAGCCCGGGGCATTCCCCTCGCCTGTATTCCCTGATATTGGTTCATTGCCTCTTTTGGGAATATTTTGTTTGGCGGCATCTGGTTGGACAGAGCGCCGTTCACAGGATTTTCCTCCTAGTCAATACTCTCAAATGCAATGGATTTGGCCTCCAATTGGTTAGAAATTCGCGTCCAAGGGTCTGATCCCTCATCGCTGCATTTAGCAATATTGGATTTGGCAGCATCTGGTTGGCCAGAGCGCCATTTCCGAGGCTTCCCTTCCCTGTCAGCCTTTCAATTCAATATTGCTTCCAATTTTGAGGCATCTGATTTGTCAGATTGCCATTTACATTAATCAGAGTGGTTGAGCCCCTCTCCCTGGCCCTGACTATCGCTCTAGGGAAGATTAGGGCTATGTGGTGGTCAGGCAACGCCTTGACCATTACACTCATCCCCCTTGTGGGGTACAAGACCTGATGACCTCCAGGTTTTAGGCCCCTGAGGGGGAGAAGCCAAAGCCCTCCCCTTTGTCACCTGCTTTTGAGCAGAGTTATGCACTCTGGTCCCTTTTTGTCCAGGAAACCTTAGTCATTTTGGATCTTCTATCACTTTCTTGCATAATCCATTTTGCCACCAGCCAGCTCATTCTGACCAAACGGCAGCTAGCCAAGCTTCAGGTCAACTCAGCAAACTGTGGCATTTATTGTAGCAGATGCACTGAAGTTCAGCCAACCAGGATTGGCTCTCCCTTGTCCTGGGGTCCGCACCTGCGCAACCCCAGATTGTGGGGAGAAATTTGACAGGAACCTTGCCCATCTGATATCCCCCTTCCTGCCCATATTCTCCCCTCAGGGAGTGTAAGACACTTTCAAGGACAGGTCATCACAGTCATCACTACCATCCCGCACTTTTTCAAGTCACTACAGGACCTGACCAACGTGCCTCTTTGGGTTCTGGTGTTAGCTACACACCCATGTTTCCACTGGCTTTACCCAGTTGTGCCACGCAGAGGCCCCAGCTTACCCTAACTAGCTCATCAGTTCATATGCATTTTAATTGACCTTTATTGTTATTCACATATGCAAGTGATGTCACCATTAAGTCCATCTTGGAACAGCATGATGAAAATTAGGTCAATCATCCAGTAGCTTATTTTAGCAAGACCATGAGCAAGGACAATTAAAATTTTCTGTTATCAAATTGGAGTACCTGTTTGTTTTTTTAGCAATCAAGAATTTGCACTATCTTTATGACATCCACTTCATCATTGCACTGATTGTTCCTCACTCCGATGGCTGAAGCAAATGAAGGACCCAGATGGCCAGTTAGCAATATGGGCTCTAAGGATGCATATCTATGATTTCATTGTAGTCCACCACACATTAGTAATTTACCAGAACGCTGGTAGTCTCTCTAGGATGCTGGCACTGAATTCTTTGAACCCTGAGGAGGATTGACATTATTATCTAATTGGTAAGACAAAGTGATGGGAGTTAGAAGCCTCTGAGATCCAAGCTGAGCTCCAAAAAATGACCCAGGGTACTCATATCAGGGAAGTAATGCTGTATAATAAGGTTAATAAGAAATGGTTCCTCTTTATCTGTCATTCTTCTCAAACTGATGTTATCCTAGAAGAGCATGTGACCGTGGGACATGGGGCAATTAAAAGTCTCACAAATGACTGAAGAAACAATGCTACTAGGACTGGATGTAGAAACCATCCAAGAGGTCCTGGAAGAATGTATAACATTCTGATCCCAAGACTGAGCCAGTCCAGATATCAGCACTCAGTCGTTTCCCTGTCAGATCCTTTTAGTGTCTTTAGCATTAATGTAGTAGGCACACTTCCTATTAGATTGCATGGCCATAAATATATCCTCTTAGCCATGATCCACTTGTCCAAATGGGTCAAAGAAATTTCTGTCCCCATTGCCACTTCTAAAGCCATGGCTCCGTTTCCCATTTTATCAATTTCACCCAGCATGGATGCCCACAAACCTTACTTTTGGACAATTGGTTAAATTTCACCTTGCAGGTAGTCCAAGAACTAACTTCACTTTTTGGAACTGAACATAGTTTCACTGCCCCTTATAACCCATTGACAAATGGGGTGCTGGAACATGCCAACAGAACCATCATCTCTATCTTGCAGAAGGTCGCCGCCTCTGACTCTACTCTCTGGAATAGTTATCTATCCAGCGCTTTGCTTTATTACCAAATAAGCTACCATTAAATTATTTAAATGTCCCCCTTTAGAGCTCTATATGGGCGTGCACTCCGTCTACCAAGTAGTTTTCAGCCCTTGCTCTTTACTCCGCACCTGAGAACTCTTATTTAACTATGAGGGCCTTAGCCAATGAAATTGTCCATCTTCAAGCCTTAGCCACTCAAGGCATCGTCATCACCACAGGAAGGAAGACATCCTAATTTAATTTTGGCTGATCCTCCTTACCAATTTTTCAATTAGGTGATCTCATTCTCTTTTATTATCATTATCTGAAGGTCAAAAGAACAATATCAACGTTCTTTGGTCTGGACCTTATAAGGTCATTCATAAGGTGAGCTTGGAGTACTCTTTGCCAATGTCAATCAGAGACAGTGGTGAATTAAGTACATGGCCGCTTCCTTGGGTCCTATACCCCACTCCAACATGATCTTGAGGGGGCGTTGTTGGGATTCAAGATGATGAGTGAGTTAAGATCCCTACTCCCAAATCAAGCCTCAATAAGTCAACTCTTAAACCAGTGCAAACAGAACCTTACCCTGAAGTCACTAATATAAGAATTGATCAGGAAGCATTGTGCGCATGAGAATCAACTGAAGACGCCTTCAGGAATCTCATCCCCGCTTCCCAAACCTTGAGAGGCGCGACCTTCACTGCTGCATTCATGAGGAAGATGCAGAAGAATGATGGCGCTGACCACGTGGTTAATCTGGAAGGCAGTAAAAGGTTCTGATTTTACAGGGCCATAAAGGTCCTTAAGGCACCAAGTCCTCATACACCCTATAATAATTGATGATTTATAAATGAATAAAGTAGTCTCTTTCGCAGGGAAGGATACCCCAGTTGTAGAATATGGACCCACTACCACTGCCTCCCTGAGTTCGATCCCAGTTGATGAACTTTGGGTAGGGGACACTTATGACTGTGTTGGCGTTACGCACTAATGCCCAAACTGAGATAGCAAATAGTAAAGGTTGTCCCTGGAGTTCCTGGCCTATCATACGCTGCGTATGGAGGCTTTATGAGTTTTATCCTCTTTTCCATTCATTTGATTTCCCCTTAATCAGTGTGGTATCATTCCCAGGTCAGCCCATCTCGAATAAAATTAAAATAAAATAGTCTTTTTTGCCCAATATTTCCATTTTATAACCTCTCCACTAATTAACAGCTTCAAGCCCATTTTTTAACTTCAGCGTCAGTCATGATAACTGTTAAACCAAGACTTAGTTTACCCCATGAAGGACACTGAAATCTTGATAGTACATTTTTACAAGATTGTGGGGATGACCAAAGAATATATCCCCACCTTCCACTTTTCCAGAGATAATAATGCAGGCTCATCAACCAATGATATGGGGCTTGATGAAGAACTTACAGCTAATTTAACAAGGGCATCATTGTTGTGAGTGCTTAATATTGATGTTCAAGATGTGGTAATTAAATGTCACAAATATCAAGCCCATTAGCCTTTTTTAAACCCACAACTTTTTACCAGATGTTCAAGCCTAATTGAGCCTGGCACAGAGTTTTTAAAATGTTTTAGGACCTTTCACAATTAGTGCACTTAAATTTATATGCATTGTAGTAGCCATCAATCATCTCACTAAATGGGTTAGGGCTTGACCCCTCAGGGATCTTGGAGCAATATAAACTGCATAGTTAATAATGGAACAAATCATATTCTGTCATTATTTTCTACAAATTTTCCTCGTGGACAATGCCACTAATTATACATCTTGAGTTGTCTTCAAGTTAATTGAGCTGATGGAAATCTGGAGAGTTCTTACTTTCCCTTATCATCATGATACCAACAGAATGGTGGAACGCTTAAAATGTACCTAGGAACAAGCCCTCCAGAAGTTAATTAACACTTCTTATCTCAATGGGCCAACTATATGGACTCAACTGTTTTTTCAAATAATATTAGCTACCACAGTGGTAAAGGATAGTCATATTCCAGCTTTTATATGGTTGTCAACCTGTGTCAAACATTTGTTACAATCCATCATTACTGATATGGACAAAATTCGTTCATCTGAATACTTCAGTCAACTGGTAGAATCCCTAATTAAGATTCACTATGAGACCTATGGGAAGCTCTGACCTGAAAAATCTATCACAAGGAGAAGGATGACTCGCTTAGGTTCAATATAGAAAGCATTGCAGTTGGCAATTGAGTTACTTACCGTGATAGTTACAGATTTAATAGAACATATGAGTTTGCTACCTTATGTAAGGATTTTACGTTGTACTTGACTAAGTTGCCACTGAAGCCTACACTTTTGGAAGCTTGTTGAAAATATAGTTAATTGTGCCTTTCCAAGTTTTTCTAACCCTATTATGAACCTGATGACCCCTTATCAAAAATTGGGTGGTAAATCAAGTCAATGGAGGAAATATTGGATAATTGTTGACTTGGTTCCTTATTTTTAATTGGAGCTATAATACAATCACAACTCTGTTGTAAGATTTTACCCTAAAACAGATTTATGTAGTCACCCACATGATTTCCCATTCAAGCTTTTATCTGAAAATCAATTCCTTTTCTACAATTACATTGACAATAATCAATTATCCTTATCACAAGTGTACTACTGCATCTTGAATGAAGTGATCTGACTATAGATGTTATTTTCTTATTCTAAATAAATGATTAATTTATTAAGCTCTTTGTCATTTACTTGTGTAGATATTTAGCATAGTCTTACTTATACTAAAGGATTAAGAACTTTGCTGTGTAGTTGCACTAGACAGTAGATCTAGATTTGGACTGTCCTGTCAGACAAATACAAGTCCAATTACTTAATAAGAGTGCTTTGGTTCAAAATAAAAAGTAAAATGGGGATGACTTTAGCCAAAAGACCCCTGGAAAATTTTTGGTGGAATCCTTTGAAACAGGGCAATATATTAGTAATAATAATCAGTCCAATACCACTAAGTCAGGTAATAGAATTGCGCTGACTATGTGGCGAATTCAGTATAGCCCATTGGAGGCTCCTCCCCAGGCCACCACTAATTTAGTACAACCTACCCCACAGAGTCCGGCCCCTTTTATAAGGTCAGAAGGGGTCTTACAAGGTAAAAATATTTTCATACCCACTGATTGGGTAAGATTTATTAAATCATTACCTCATGGTCATATTCTACCAACAATCAACTTTCATGTGATTGTTTCATCAAGACGAGGCGAGTTTTCTGAGATCTGATAGGCTGAATCATAATTTTCCCTAAATTTGGACTTTACTAAGCAATCCAAACTTTGAGCCTCACCAATTTAAATACTATGAATCGACTTATTAAGAAGGTTCCCTTTTCTTATCTTCACGTTACTAGTATAAACCATAAAAAACTAACTTTTAGTTTAAACTATAAGTGGTATTATTTGATTTAGTGGTACAAAAACCCCTTTTTATTTTGGCAGTTGAGAAGAACTTCTCCTGCATTATTGTTAAAATCAGGGATAAATTAGCATCTGCAAGTACACAATCCGCCCTGATTCCAACAAGTTGTGCTCACTATAGGGGGTAGTACACCACAATCAATTATCAAAATAGAGATTTTGAGGTGAATAACCCTCGCAACCTCCTCTTTGCTTCTGATTCTCGAATAGTTGCCCTTGAACAACAACTAGAAAGCGCTTTGTCAAGACGTAAAAGCTTAAACAGCGCCTATTAAATGTCCCTTGAAGGACAAGTTCACCCCCGGCGATGGTAGTATTGTTTTTGTTCTTATACGTTTATGAAGCAGCTATGGAAGGGGCGAATGACTACCAGAAGGTCAATAAAATTCTTCCTTGTTTAAGTCGCTTGGCACAAGAAATGGTCTCTTATATGGATACTCTACACACCTGGGCCAAGGTTAAAGAAGCTCTTATAGCGAGATTTAGCTCCAAACAGAGTTTAACCAGGGAAAAACAGGCTTTTATGCGCTTTATTATGTATGAAAGTGAATGCATCACTGCTTTTGCTAATTAATTCTACCTTACTGCTCAGAGGTTGTCAGCATTTATCATGCTAAACCTGGATGATGCTATCGTGGCATAGTAACTGGGCTAGCTTCCCAACCTTCTTTAGCTCAGAATATCATCTCCATAAAGGAAACTTTCAAAAACATATGTGACATAAAAAAGGCCTTGTCAGACGTTGCTGATTTTCATACCTGTGCGACAACAAATGAAGCTGTGATAAATCCCCAAATTTGGACCATTGAGGAGTGCTTAACTGAACATCGATGAATCCCCCCTTGGGTTGGGACCATCTAGTACTAAAAAAAGGAGTGCTTAACTGAAGCCCATCGAAGGAGGCTATGTTGCTCTTATGCTAGTTACTACTCTGAGCCCAGCACTTTCAGTGCAGCTAAAACCTGATCTTCCTTCACCCAGCCAGCCTGAGGTTCTCAAGCTAGTAAGTCAGTATGCATCATCATCAATGTACCAGCGCACCCTGTCACAATCTTCCCACCAATATCAGCTTGTGCCATCTAATAAACCTCTCCAAGTGGTCCCAAAGCCTGCACCTAAGCCTAAACCCCTTTCTCAGGTGTCATTTAACCTCACCAACAATAAGTTTAGGGACTAGGTCTCTAAAGCTAAACTACAGGTTTCTACAAGACTCACAGCCTCTAATCAACTCAAGGTTAGCATAGTTAAAGCATCCCCCTCCACGATGCTATCTCCCCCAGCCAACTCTAATCCAAAACCTGTAGCCATGAGAAAGCCAACCCTCTCCCTCCAGTGACAGTCACTCCCAACAACCATGAGCTCAAGTACAAGGCTGCTCAAACTAAGCCGCCTGCTCCTCCAATGGTCATTAATGCAGATTGTCTCCCAGCTACTAAAAAATGGTCTCCACCTCCAACAGCTCTTCTAGTATTTACACAATGTGTGTGGACAACTCTTTAAATGATAAGTCTGAAGGGGGTTATGAGGACGTTGGGTATTATTTCCTAGGGTCCCTTGTTGAAGTAGGTATACCAGATCAGCTGAACCCTGAAGGAGTATATTAAGCCGTGATCCCTCGAGAAACTAACCTTAATTAAGTGCTGGGGTGCTTTTTTAACTTTGTTGGAATCATTGAGATACATGGGGGGATTTTGCACAGTGTCAAACCCGCTGAGCAATTGGACAGATTATATTAAGATCGTTGGCCCACAGATGTCATGGTTGAATGAGTTGATAGTAAACATCAACCCAAAGGATAAGGCTTGGCGGCAGGAGGCCCAGAAGGTGAAACTGCAGGCCCTTTCAGACCTCGAGCACACCTTAGACAAACGCTGGGTACAAGCCAAATATGCCCAGGTTGGTACTAGTGAGGTGCATAACGCCCAGCTCCTTGTATCGGCCAAGGCGTTAAAAAGGATGAGCTATTTAATTAATGAAGATGGTTTGATTCAGTTGATTGGGGAATGGGGGTTTGAAACCCATTCCATTCAAAAATTATGTGTTTGGGTAGAGTACAACTTCAATCAATTACTCAAGTGAAGATAATTTTGGTGTATTCTACCAATTCGGATGGAAGCATTTGCCTATTGGAGCGTCAAGGCTTGTGCTCACTTCCGCAGACCCAGAATTTTCCCAACAATGTTTAAATATAGTTTTTGTGACCAACATTCCTTGTTGGTCAACTTTTCACAATAAACTTTCCCATTTTATTTACGTTTTATTTATGGTTCCTTGGGCAAACCTGGGGGCAGACCTCTTTGAGGGGGTCTCCAACTACGTTAGCCAATACATACTATCACAAATAACAAAAGTTTTGGATGACTTTTGAGCAGCTCAGGTCCCCTACAAATCGAGGCACCCAAGCCTCCTAGCACCAATTTACATTTGATTATGGTCTCCCCTATGGGGTCTACACAAGTTTTGTTGTTTCTCTCTTACCTGATATTGTATACCACTATTTATACCCTTGACTTGGGTCTCTTCTGTACTGGCACCAATTGTGGTGCCTTGTTTCCCATTATCTTAACGGCTAGTTCCCTAATGGTGTGGGTTTGCATCCCACACCATCTTGCTGGGAACGAGAGAGTTACAGACACTTTCTTGACATTAGTTCACCAACCTTTTTATTACATTTGAATCAGAATTATCCATGTGAGACTTTCTTTATGCATAAACTGGGTGCACTGGCCATTTGTCACTGCCATTGTTGTGCTCACCACAGTTTCTTGCTTGGTTTTGTTTTGGTGCGTCTTGGCATTATTCTTGCAACTACCAACTGAGAAGTGCCCACCCTTCCCGCACATACCTGGTGGTCTCAGACTTTTTGTGATTCTGTTGTCATAATTTCCCATCTTTCTCCTGAGATTTACTCGGAAATTCAACAAACCTTGGCTACCCTTGAGCTGAAAAACTTCCTTAGAAAACAACAATTTATCTAGTTCCTGTCCACTTTCATGGGGAGTAGATTTGTTGTATCAGCTGTCTCCAGATGTGGCTGACAGTTTTTGTGGTGTTCAAAGCATATCCGCTCTTGTGGTGATCAGTGGAGGGCTTGGAGTATGCCTTGGAGCAATGTTATCCTGCCAGAGTAACCATCCATCCCTTCTATGAGTTCTTTTCACTGCATTAAGCTGGTTGGCCGTTGAAATTATATTTGAATGAATTTTGAGAAAAAGCCCAGGCCTTACCATTGCCCAACATTGTTTAAACATCACTTCTCTGATCTACCTTGGACTTCTCTGTGCAAAACTCCCCAATTTGGCAGTCGCCCCTTTCCAACTTTGATCATCTGATTGAAGCTATTTGTGGTGGTTTTCCCTCCCCGACCCAGAAGTGGCAAGTTAATTTGGCCATCATGGTTTCACCTGGGTCAGCCCCTATAAATATGGGAACCAAAAAGTCGCACACATCTCTCAAAATGAAGGTATATTATCCTATTAAACCTTTGAATTCAGTGGAATTTGAAGCCAAACAGGGGTCTAGCCCCGAGTCTAAAATAAAGGTTTCAGATGATTCCGCCATAATGATGTCACCCATGGTCGCCCCTATAAATATCGCGTCCACAACTAGTGATATTTCCTTAGATTGTGATGAGATCCTCACTTATTCCCTCCCTTTTTTAGTGGAAATTGAGGGTCTGGGTGAGTCCAGACCCAAATCTAATCAAAAACGGAGCAACGATAACAAGTTTCCTTTGCACTGCGTTTATGCGGTGCAAGCTGAAGCATCTGTTATGGGCTTGGGGGTGATGGCCCTGGATAACAATGCACACTGAACCCTTGGAGAAGATATGGGGTTGCTGGAGCCTGAAAATGCATTTTATAATGTGAACAATATATAACAAAACGAGCCGTTTATTAGCTCTTATGGTTTGGATGAGGACCCTATTCCTGTATATCAGATTACCCCTGAGAACCCTCGTTTGAACCCTTACCATGATCCATAGCACTCAGGAAGTGGAAAAAGAACTTCGTTTCAATTATGATAAAGTATATTCACCTGCAGAAGATGTGGTGGGATATGTGGCCTCAGTAGTAAGAGTGGCCAACTATCCCTCCCCTTCTATGATCACAAAACATACCCTGAAGGCTTGCTCAAGCCAGAGGAAGAATTTTTAGGTTAAGTGGTAGCGTTTTTAGTTTTTATAGTCCCATTCTGGATACTTTTTTTGATGAACGCTACCCTTGTGTCCCCTTTGGGGAAATTCAGAACAACTTTCTTAGTGGATACCTGTGCCTCTGAAAATTTTATTGACCAAGACCTTGCTGACTACCTTGAGTTAAGTTACTCGCCAGGTAGTATGGTTAGAGGTGGGGCTTCTCAAGGTATCTTCATGCTGAAAATCATGGGGTTAGTGGACTACCAGGTGGGCACCTATCTCCTGTCCGACCACTTCCAAGCTATCAAAAACCTATTGTACCCCATTATTTTGGGTGTAAAGTGGTGGAGAAAGTTTGGCGTCAGGACTAATTTGAAAGAAAGCACCCTATCCTTGTCCTTGATAAATATCACAAGTTAATTGTTCCTTTGGCTGATGCCCACTATCAGGGCAGATTGCCTCACTGGATCAATGTTCACACTCTTAACCTTGCCCCTCTGCTGAAGCCCTCTGTGGAGGTTCCCTTACCTTCCTGTTTGGAGTGGTTGGAATATTCATTTGATGCAGCTTCAGCTAATGCACTACCTGATCATTCCGAGTTTGCTTGTGAGTTTAAGCTCACTGTAAATATAGTACATATATCTTCCCCTATTTACCCATTAACTGTCCGGTGGAAGAGGCTTTAGATGTGTGAGTGAAGGAGCAATTAACCAAAGGAGCGATTTTGCAGCGTACCTCCCCTGTTTGCTCCCCGCTTCTCTTTGTGGAGAAGGCCGATGGAACTTTACGCCATTGTGTAGATTGTGGCAATTCAAACAATGTTACTGTACCAGAACTTCATCACATCCCTTTGAATTCACAGATTGCACGTTATGTAGAGAAGGAAAAAGTCTTCTCCAAACTGGACTGCCTCAATGCATTCAATCAAACTAGGGATTAAGAAGGAATAGGAGTGGTTAACCACATTATATACCAGAAAAGGGATTTTCCATTTTTGGGTCATGCCATTTGTGCTTAAGAATGCCCCTGCCATCTTTCAACGCCGCATTGATGCCGCGTTGGGGGACTTGTTGGGGGTATGCGCGGTTGCCTACATGGACGATATTCTGGTGTTTTCCCCTGATCATGAGTCACATGCAGTACAACTTTTTCAAGTGGTGGAGAGGTTAAGGGCAGCCGCCTTACTTTAAAGTTCATTAAATGTGAGCTTTTCAAGTCCCTGGTCACTTTTCTGGGCAACGTCATGTTTGACCAAGGACGCATGATAACTCCAGACAAGGAGAAGGCGATTATTGAGTGTCCCTACCTCCACTTCAGTAAAGGAATTGAGGAGTTTTGGAGACGTGTACGTTCCTCAAGAAGTTCACTCCAAACCTTTCTAAGGTGGCAGCGCTCTTGTATAGGGCTAGTGGTGCAAAGTTGTTTCAGTGGTCCCCCGTTTTGAAGGAACTTTCCAAGCTGTGAAGTGCACCCAGTTGTCCATGTCCATCATTTACCATGTCGAACCTTCCAAAGAGTTATTGTGTCTACTGATGCATCCAACTTCGCCATAGTGGCTGCCTTGTTACAAGTAGGCGAAAATGAGATAGAGCATCCGGTGGGATATTTTTCTAGGAATTGTCTCTGCCTGAACTGAATTACACCATTTATGACAAAGTGTTACTAGCAGTGGTGGAGGCGCTGATTTATTGGCGTCACCATTTGCATGGCTCTTCCCAACCTTTCCATGTCCGTACAGATCACCATGCCTTGCTGTACTACCGCGCTCCTTATGTCCTAACCCCATGGCAGACCCGTTGTCATGAGACCCTTGCCCAATTTGCATAATCTTATGAGTTTACTAAGAGCAAGGAGAATGGGTTGGCGAATGCTTTGATCTGCAATCCTGCATTGGCTCTAATCCAAAGGAGGTAGAGGTTCATAATACCCAGTTGATGATTCTCTCAGGTAAGATTTATCTCAGCTTTCCGCTTCCACAGCCAACACACCAGCGCTTGCACCTCTGGAAACTGCAGAGGAACACAGTATTTTCAGAAAGGTAGTCCTTTTTCAGCCTTTATCAGCTGAATTTTATGGCTCTCGCTAAGAACGCTCTGAATCAGGAGGATTTATCCAGGGGTTATCACATAAAGGATGGGATGGTGTGGTTTCAGGGGCGCTTATGGGTTCCTGCTGGACCACTGCGCCTGAAGATCATCCAGGACCATCATGACAGAATCACCGTTGGTCATCCTGGAAAAGCAAAGACCTTGGAGTTTATATGACGCACTTACAATTGAAGGGCTTGCCTGCTCAGGTGGGACGGTATTGTAAAGAGTTCCTGATCTGCAATCAAATGAAATCCAATCGTCAACCTTTAGTGGGTTTGTTGGTACCAGTACAAAAGGCGGAAGGGCCCTGGACCTCCCTATTGGTGGATTTCATTGTGGAATTACCCGTTTCTGATGGTTATGATGCCATCATGGTGGTGGTGGACCGTTTTACAAAGTTCGCCCACTTTGCTCCTTTCAGAATGACAATATCCGCTGCTGAGATGGTCAGGCTCTTCGTCAAACATGTGTTTGCGCTTCATGGGGTCCCTCAAGAAATCATCAGTGATGGGGGACCCCAGTTTACCTCCATCTTTTTTGAAGAGTTGTGTAAGGCTCTTTGGATTCATCCCTGCCTTTCAACTTTTTATCACCCCCAATCAGATGGGCAGACTGAACGAGTGAACCAGTGCTTGGAACAGTTTCTTCGGTGTTACACCGCCATGGATCATTCAGATTGGGTTTCTCACCTTCACATGGCCCAATTCAGCTACAACAACACTTTTCATTATTCATTTGGTTGTTCCCCTTTTTTGCTAACCATGGTTTTAACCCATCCTTTAGCATGGAGCCCAGCTGTGGATCTAAAGTTGTAGAGGTGGTGGACTTTGACAAGACTATCAAGAAGGTCCACCAAGGGGTTTCTACGAGTTTGGAGGCGACAATACAAGTATGTAAGGAGAATGCTGATGGTAAGTGACAAGTGGGTCCATTGTATAAGGAAGGGGATCTCGTGATGCTTGATGCTCGTAACATCCCTATCAAGCAGCCATGCAAAAAGCTGGGACCAAAGAGTATTGGTCCTTACCGCGTTGTTAGAAAGGTGGCCCATGCCTCATACCAGTTGGATCTTCCCTCTTCATTTTGGATCTTTTCTGTCTTTTGTGAGAGAAAATTAACGTCGTTTGAGGGTCCCCCACCTGAGATTCCTGAGGCTTATCTCATGAATGGGGCGCCAGAGTGGGATGTGGAGTAAATAGTAGCCTCCAGCCGTGTTAAAAGAAGGCTTGAGTATGTGGTATCATGGAAGGGTTTTGACGCTGCAGAGAACAGTTGGGCGCCAGCACGTGACTGTGTGAATGCCCAATACCTGATCGAAGCATTCCATAATCATTTTCTGAGGCTGCAGGATCAAAGTCCAAGTCATCCGTTGCTGCTATGAAGTTGGCTCCTTCACATAAAAACTTCTCCTTAGCGAAAGCCCCTAGAGGGGAGTGGAGCCCAAGAAGGAGGAGAGGGTAATGCCATGTTTAAATGACATCATAGTGGAGACAAACCCTAAAGATAAGGTTGGGTGACAAGAGGCCCAGAAGGTGAAGCTTCATGCCCTTTCTGACCTCAAGCACACCTTAGACCAACGCTGGATACAAGCCAAATATGTCCGGGTTGGTTCTAGTGAGGTTCATAACGCCCAGCCCCTTGTATTGGCCCAGGCGTTAAAACAGACGAGCTATTTAATTAATGAAGATGGTTTGATTCAGTTGATTGGGGAATGGGGGTTTGAAACCTATTCCATTTAAAAAATTATGTGTTTGGGTAGAGTACAACTTCAATCAATTACTCAAGTGAAGACAGTTTTGGTGTGGGACCATCTAGTACTAAAAAAAAAAAAAAAAGACAGTTTTGGTGTATTCTACCAATTTGGATGAAAGTGTTTGCCTATTGGAGCTACAAGGCTTGCGCCCACTTCCGCAGACCCATAAGCACCCCAACTATGTTTAAATATAGTTTTTGTGACCAACATTCCTTGTTGGTCACCTTTTCACAATAAACTTTCCCGTTTTATTTACGTTTACTTATGGTTTCTTGGGCGAATCTGGGGGCAGACCTCTTCAAGGAGGTCTCCAACTATGTTGGCCACTACATAATATCACAAATAACAAAAGTTCCAGGTGCACCTTTGGGCAGCACAGGTCCCCTCCAGATCGAGGCACCTAAGCCTCCTACCACCAATTTATATTTTATTATGAATTTCTCTTTGGGGTCCACACAAGTTTTGTTGTTTCTTGCTTACCTGATATTATATACCGCGCTATAGACCCTTGACTTGTGTCTCTTATGTACTGCCACCATTTGTGGTGCCTTGTTTCCCATTCTCTTAACGAATAGTCCCCTAATGGTGTGGGTTTGCATCCCACGCCATCTTGCTGGGAATGAGAGAGTTATAGACACTCTCTTGACAACAGACACACTTAAAAATCTAATAAAATATGGAGCTATTGCCCCAGACGACACTTTATTTACTTAATTTAATATATCTACACCGGATCCTCACTGTTCCGCTCACCATAACCTAATAACAAACCCCTCATTCAATAGTCTCATCTTACTTATATCTCAACTATTTCAGATGATATCATTTAGTAGGCTTAGTAATTCAGTTCCACCATGTCTTTTATTGGTTCTTGCAGAGTATAGTAACTGCAATTTACTATCGCCTTAGTTCAAGGCGATTGTACTCAATATTTGTCATTTTTCAACATCAACTTATCGCCCTATTTGAAGGTGATCCAAAATCGCCTCAATTCAAGGCGCTCTAATAGTTGTAATTAATATTATGGTCAGCAAAATCTCTCTAATCCGCATAGCTATTTCAGGCTTATCATCCAGTCATATCATAATCTCAACATTACCCCCTTTGACTGGATGATAAGGCTTTTATTGCTTAATAAGCTGTAGGAACTTCACGTGTGCTCAGTTAACGATCTGACCGCTCTCAGGGTCCTTAATAGTATAGGCGTCAACACCTGTTTTCTCAATGACTTCAAATGACCTAATCTAGATGCTGGTTAGGTTTATGCTTACATCTGAACCCGTGTTGGTCATGAAACAGAACCATGTCCTACCCTTGAAATGAGCCAACCTGCTCTGCTGTACCTGATTGGCAGCATGATGCTTGATCTTCTTGGCTAAACTGAAGGATTATGCTTTGATTTGCAATTTGATCAATGCGTCCACAAGGTTAGCCAAATACTGATGTGGGTTCCATTACACCAATGTCTTTTACACACAAATAAAACAATGCAAAAAAAGCTGGGTGTCTTCCTTATATTAGTTGGAAGGGCTCTGCCCCGTGGCAGAATGGTAACTAATATCAGGCAAAAATGGCGTTGGAAAGGAGGGAACTTCATTTGGAAGGTCGATCCATTGCCAATTTCCAAAGTATGTTCACCAAGGTCCCATTAGCATATTTAACCATCCCATTGGACTCAGGGTGGTATGGGGTTGTTAGCACTCCCTGGATGGCCATTAATTTGTTGGTCTTGGGCTAAATGTGTGAGGTGAAGTTGGTTCTATTGTCAAATCGATGAACTGAGGACAGCTGTGTCACTGATTTATACACTCCATAAAAAAACTTGGCTACTGTGACTTCCCCCAAGTCTCTTATTGCCCTAGCTTCAACCCACCTGGTCAAGTGGTCAATTGCCACCATGATTTACTTGGACCGGTTAGCTCCCATTGGCAGAGGGCCAACAACATCTAAGGAAAGCATATGCAAGAAAAATGTGGTTTCACTAGTCAGTAAGAGTTCTTCTGGCGGAATGGCTTTTCCACTTGGCACTAATGGCCGCAGGAAATGGTTTCAAGAACATAAAATTGCATGCTTTCCCAGTAGTACCAAAATCACAACAATTCCAGGGACTTACAAACTCCCACATGTCCAAATGCTCAGTGTGCGCTCATTATAATGTTGGGTTGGGCGGAAGGTCTTGGGATATTTACCATAGCGTCCCACATCCACTTGTACAACTCGCCATTTTTCTGGAATGTATTAGCCATTATTATGTACAATACTTTAATGACTTGAGGAGGTTCATCATCAATTTTTACGCTGAGCATCTTGTCGAACATTATGTCCCTCAGATCTGCCATAACAGCAATTGTTGGCAATCTTGACAAGCAATTGGCATTTTGGTGTTTTGCTCCAGGTCAGTGGAGAATCTCAATGTTGTAATCCTGTAGTTTAAGGGCCCATCGAGCTAACTGGCCCTCAGTCTTCTTGAGGTTCTGCAACCAGCGTAACAAAGCATGATCCATTGTGACTTTAAACTTCACTCCGTGCAGATATACCTTTAATTGCTTATATGCATATATTACCGCTAAGCACTCCTTCTTGGTCACAGTGTATTTACGTTTGTGGCAATTATGGCTTCAACTACAGTACGCCACTGGGTGCTCCTCCCCTTCATCATCCTTTTGTGATAAGATCGCCCCAATGGCGGAAAGAGATGCATCTGTCTGAACAATGAACTTTTTATCAAAATTAGGGTAATGCAGCATTGGAACATTGATTAGCGCCATCAAAGTAAATTGAATGATCATTGTGTTGTTCCATCCATTGAAATGGGCATTCTTCTTTAATAACTCAAACAGCGGACCTCCAATACAACTGAATTTGGTATAAAGCGGCGGTAATAGCTGACCATCCCCAAAAATTCTTTTATATCATGTTTGCTGTTTATTGCCATCTTCTAATAAGCCTCTAACTTGGCTGGTTGGGGCCTCAGCCTGGTTGCATCCACCACAAACCCTTGATACTCCAGTTGGTCCTTAAAGAAGTGGCATTTACAGGGCTTGAATTTAATATTGGCCTTCACAAGTCGGTGGAAGACCTCCTCCAGGTGGGTAATATTCTTGAAGCATGTACATGAAAAGACATTAATATTGTTAATTTACACAAGGATGAACAACAGCTTCAGGTCTCCAAGAATGGTGTCTATTGCCCACCGAAACGTAGCAAAGGCACTACATAGCCCTTGAGGCATATGGGTCAGTTGAAAAAAAACCCTTTATACGTGATAAAGGCGCATTTCTCTAGTTCTGTTCTATACAAACTCAATTTGCCAATAACCAGATATCAAATCCATTGCTGAGAAGCAACGAGCTCCTCCCAACCAATCCAAGGCATCGTCAGTTTGTGGCAAGGGGAAAAGTCATTTTGGTAATGTTTTGAGCTTCCAATTGTCTATAACTACCTGGTTGGTACCATCTTTTTTTCTGACAATTGGAATGGGTTAAGTCACGGACTCTTTGCTGGTTTGAGCATCCCTTGCTTGAGCAGCTTTTCAAACTCCTTAGTTACTAGTTCCTTGGCTTCCTTGGACCGGCAGATCAGCCGTGATCTAATGGGGGATGATCCCCAGTGTCCAATCAGTGGACAACGCCCCACAAACACCCTAAAATGTGGTTGTCTGCGGCAAAGATCTCCTTATAATTTTTTTAAAGCTATCACTTGATCTTTCTAATTCCTGATAGCCCCATTAAACTTTTGTGTGGTACCACCAATATTACGCCAAGTTGGGTCTCAAAGAAAAGTCCAAATTCATCCAGTGACCTGAGCCCTGAATCTGGAAGACCCCCTTCACTGGGATCAGATGTAAAAACGCCATTATTTGGTGTTGTCGGATTTGTATTATGTCATGCTTCAGATTCACTAATAATACATTGATCTCCCCATGATCTGGGAGAATAATGCCTGGAGCCATGTGGGGCTCAAACCATGACTTCTGATAGGGGCCAAGGATCTCCTCATAAAGGCCAGTTAGCACTTCGCCTATAACT
The DNA here is from genome assembly GCA_022478985.1 of Massospora cicadina. Lineage (NCBI taxonomy): Eukaryota > Fungi > Entomophthoromycota > Entomophthoromycetes > Entomophthorales > Entomophthoraceae > Massospora > Massospora cicadina. Next base: position 68,227 of record JAKSZP010006741.1, read on the forward strand.
CAGTGTTTACTATAACTTGGTGGCTGGAGGGGATGGGTATAGCACCAGCAGCTCTGAGAGGCAGCCCTTGATATTTAAATACCTGATGGGGGAGGGCCTGGGTCTTACCCTTTATTTGATAGTAGAAAATAGGAACCATCCCATCACTATAGGCCAAGTTGATATACCCCATGTGCATCGGATCCTTCATCATTCCACTGTAGGTAAAGTAGATGGGGCTCTGCTGCCCCAAAATTTCAAAAGTCTCTTCCTGTCATATCAACAACAACCCCATAGTGTCGCATGAAAACAGTACCAATTAATATTTCAGAATTAATGTTCAGTAATACCATTGTGTGGGCTACTATAATGGTCAGAAACGTCCCAGTTTCTGATCGCCATCTTACCTTAGGCTTGACACAATTGACGCCAAATGTCCAGCATGAGCTAGGTTCTTGAGGTAGTAAGCCTCAGAATTAGGGAAACTTGAAGCAAGGAAAAGACAAAATAAGGATGCGAGGTTACAAAACCCTGTTAATAACCTTATTTTATTATTATCAAATAAAGAGTTACGGACAAACAGGAAGCTGATAATCTGATGTCATGAACACACCAAGTAAAAGACAGGATTCTCAAGGGAGATCAAGCCCCAAAATCCTAAGTTTTTGTTAACATTAAAAAAACTTGTTGTGCATAGATCATCAGGTAAGATAAGGTAAGGGCGGCCCTGAGGCCACCAGAGAAACCCATGTGAGAGTGGGAATTAATAGAAATTAAATTTTGAATAAAGTTCAGAATTGTGCGGGCTCAAATTTTAAAGGTCACCCTTCTGGCGCCTCACCCTAACCATTTATTAGGCTCACAAGAGCCTAATTAATAATTCAGACGAGGCACAACCCAGCGTTTAAACCTGACAAACACCAAAAATCTTTTTAAACTAAATATAATCAAATTTGGAAAATCTGAACCCAAATTGAAGTGCAAAAAATGGATTATTACCATTCATTACATCACCACCTGCTAAAGAAGGGCCCCTCTTTAAAGAGGGGCCCCACAGCGGGAGGCTACCACCATAAGGGCTTCCTGGGGCGAGTTGCATCGAGCCCCAGGAAAATTAGACCAGAGAAATTCTGGGCCCCTCACAGAAAAAAAATAAATGGTGAGAGAGAATTGGGACTGGGCTGCCAGAATCATCCCACCTGGCACAAGGAAACACGCCCAGCATTTGGCTGTGGTGTGCCCTCCCCTCCCACACCCCAGTTGGTGACAGTCTTTCTATTCTGACCAGGAAGTTGCTTTCTTCAACTGAAGTGCAGAAGGGGCGCACAGTCCAGCATGGCTGGATGGTTTTCCCCTTTCCATACAGACTGTCCATCGGTGAGAGAGCCCTGCTGGGCCAGGTCCCCTCAGTGCCAACCAAATCCCTGGTGGGGGAAAGGCCCCACCGGAATTTCGCGCCAACAATCACTTTGGGTCCAGGGTTGGCATTAGCCACCAGCTCCCTCTGGTGCTGGTTTACTTGACAACTGGGACCTGACGCAACCACTGAGGTTGGCCAAACTGGGGATCTGGTGGCATGCTGGCAGCACATGTGGTTTGGAATAATGTAAAAGTCAGAAACTTTTCAGTTTCTGATCGCTATCTTACCTTAGGCTCAACGCAATTGACATTGAATGTCCAGCTTGAGCTGGACTCTCAAGGTAGTAAACCTCAGAATTAGGGAAATTCAAAGGGAGACAAATATGAAATAAGGATGCGAGGTTGCAAACTCAAGAATTAACCTTATTTTATTATTATTGAATAAAGAGGCATGGACAAACAGGATCCCAATAATTTGATGCTGCAAACAAGCCAAGTAAAAGATAGTATTTAAGAGGGAGATCAAGCCCTTAAATCCCGAGTTTTTGTTAATGCAACAAAAGCTTGTTGTGTGCGGATCATCAAGTATGATAAGGTAAGGGCGGCCCTGAGGCCATTATAGAAACCCATGTGAGAGTGGAAATTGAGAGGGAGAGAATTCTGAATGAGGTTTGGAATTGCATGGGCTTTACCTTAAAGGTTTCCCATCTGGGGCCTCGCTAAACCATTGATTAGGCTCACAAGATCCTAATCAATAATTCAGGCGAAGCACAACCCAGCACCTGAACCTGAAAAACACCAAAAATCGTTTTTAGATGAATCAATTCAGATTTGGAAAATCTGAACCTGGATTGAGATTCAACAAATGGATCAATACCGTTAATTTCAGCTACCACAACAATTGACCCAAACCACAACAGATGTGCACTGTACGCTCCCTCAGAGACTGTGGTTTCTGCTCCAGCGTTTCCATACACCATACGGTGTTCCACATCGGGTTTTAGGGTCAGCTTCGCCACTAAATTGGTGGAAACTAAGTTGACAGGAGCACCCATATCTATTATAGCACAAACCTGAGTTTTGCTACAACAATGTCACAGTAAGTACATTCAGAAAAGTGATATTGACTGTTTAATACATGAACATTTAATGGGTCTCATTTTTCAAAAAAGCTGGTATTCCTTCACCAACTTTGGGTACTCTTTAGCAATAAAATCTACTGGAAGGGCAACGTTTGCACTTTTTAGGAAAGTCCCATTGGTAGCGGAATCTAGTGTGTCTGAAGAAAACTGGTCAAGCATATGGCAGGCGTACGGCTTTGGTTGCTCCTTAGGTCCTTCTTCCTCAGAGTACTAGGCTTGTGCCCATGTCAGTACATTTACTTTTCCAATTACTGATGGTATAAAATCCTATCGTCATTCTGAGGGACATAGTCTGGTAATACTACGATTGATTCAGGTGGAACGTCTGGGGTTAGAATAGCGGAGGTAGAGAGTCCCATATTTACTCCGCTCCCTCTTTTCCCTGGTAGTATTGGTCCTGCTGTACATAGTGGAGAGAAGGTTAGGCAATGTTCAGGCGAGATGAGAAAGGGCGGTCACATTCAAAACAATTCACCCCATAGAATCCACGTCCTTGGTTCTCATACAAAGGTCCAGGCTGATAATGTTTTTTGATGCTTGGCATAATTAGAGCCGGTTTGGTAGTTAAGCTGCTGATGATTTTCATAAGCAGGACTAGAGCGGAAGTCAAACTTCTGGGGGTAACTTGGCCAAGAGCGGGGCGCATGATTATAATAAGGCCAGGGGTTACAAGCCTCAATTGGAACAGGACGAAAGGATTCCCCCAGATAAGAGTGTCCAGATATGGCGGCGGTATGTTTCCACTCTGTATTGGGTGTAGGGAAGTTAGCAGATATTTGGCACAAAAACTGAACAATTTTGAGCAGTGAGACGACATTATCCAAAATTGGAGAAATGACATTTTGAAGCTCACGGTATGGCTTCACAGCAGAGGTCATTGCAATGCACACAAAGGCTTCATCTAGAAGCCTAAACCAATTAAAACATGGGCTTCAGCCATAAATCAGTCCACAAATGTAGTGAGAGTTTCACCACATTGGAAACCAATGGTCAGAAACTTGACTTTATGCTGTGACATCTTTGTAGTACCACCAAGCAACTGCAATACAATTTCCTTCACTTCACATTAAGTAACAGAACTGCTTGGAAGGTATCAGGTAACTTGGTTGGCGCTTTTGACATCTAAGGCAGATATTAGAAATTTAGCCTTCCACCAATTGGAGGCTCCTTCCGCTGCAACTTCAAATCATTTGTAAGAACCCATGGATGTTCCAATTGCAGTCAAATGAGTGCAACTTCTCAATGCAGCCCTCCTCCGCCTGCTCACAGTCATGAGACTTAGAAGTGGACTGTGGGTATGTCTGTGCCCATAACTTAAATCTTGAAGAGGGTCAGGCTTAGAAGGACCAGCTGCTTTAGGGGTAGTTAGGGCTCTTCAATGGGCAGAATGGCCATTACGCTGGTCACATATACATTGTAAAAAGTCCTTCTCAAGCGCCCCCTTGTTCATCCACTACCCAATGGGGATGAGGCGGGTAAGAGATTGGTGTTATCTTCTGCTCCATGCAGTGTAGACATTCAGTAGCATCATCCAGTTGATTGGTAAGCTTCCTGTTCCGCTGTCCAAGTATTTGCAGCTGACTAGCTGCACTTTCAAGTTGAGACATTACTTCATCGCACTCCTGAAGGAGTTCCTCCTGCTTTTTAAGCACAGCGTCCACAACAAGTTTGAGTTCCGCAGTTGCAGCCAGCGCAGCTGTTTGGGATTATTCCCCTTTGGTGAAGACCATGATTGCAAATTAGGAATTTTTGGTGATTATTCAGTGGGCCCCTGTAGTGAGCTCCACTGCTTTAACTTTGGCGGTTTTTTGAGATACACCGGGGGATTTTTCACAGAGTTGAACCCACTGAGTAATTGGATAGACAATATGAAGATCGTCAGCCCACAGACACACTTAAAAATAAAATTAAATATGGAGCTATTGCCCCAGATGACACTTTATTTACTTAATTTTTTTATATCTACAGCGGATCCTAGCTGTTCCACTCACTCTAACCTGATAACAATCCCCTCCTTTAATCATCTCGTCTTGCTTATATCTCAGCAACTTCAGATTATACTATTTAATTGGCTTAGTAATTCAGTTCCGCCATATCTTAATGGTCCGGCAGAGTATGGTTTTTGCAACTTACTATTGCCTTAGTTAGAGGCAATCATACTTAATATTCATTAATTGTTGACATTGCCTTATTGCCCTTTTTGAAGGAGATACAATAATAAGTCTTTTCTGACCCAAAATTGCCTCAATTCAAGGCGCTCAAATAATTTTAATTAATATCATAGTCAATAGAATCTTATAATCCTCTGTAGCTATTTCAGGCTTATCATCCAGTTATATCAGAATCTCAACTGGTGCCCTGAGGTTATTGATACCACTGTGATGCTGACCAGGCTATTGCTTTGCTGATCCAACCAATTCATCATGTTCACGCCCTACAGTCCATTGAAAATAAATACTCTAAGACAGCTAAAAAAACTTGCCTCTACTCTCAGCCTTAAGGAAGTATTAGCTCTCCCCTAACTTTGGTGAGACCATAATTAAGGTAAAGGTTGTTGTTCAAAAAATCCAGGTTAGGATTACTTGGTCACTGGATCTCTGATGAGCGTTCCCTCTTACAAGCTGATCAAGAAGATTAAGCTGGCTCCTAATCTTGAGTGTATAAAGGAGTTTGGAACGGCGGGTCCCAACATCACCCATGCTATTGGATCCTGCTCCTCCTTGCCTGTTCATATTGGGAAGCACATCTTGTCAGCTCCTATCATGGCCTTGGACAATAACGCTTATGACATGCTTATTGACACACAGTTTATGATTGAGTATGATGGTATAATCAACATGAAACAGGGTTACCTCTCCCTTCTTAGTTATGAAGTCCCTCTACTCTTTACCAATAATAAAAACAATAAATAATAATACTCCTGCTTAGTTGAATACCCTTCCTCTGCTTTACCCTTATACTACATGACCTCTGGATGCAACACAAAAAAGTTTCCTGATTCAGTGGAAGCTTCAGAGGGCATTCCCTTTAATGCTTCAGAGAAAAAGTAAGTAAAGGCTGTTGAACAACGGGTGGTCGCTACCAACATTACTATATAGATCCCCTGAGACTGTCTGCTGAACATAAAAAGCATTGATGGAATAAACTCATTAGAACCCCAGGTGTTTCCAGGTATACTAGATCCCGCCTATCAACAATCCATTAGTATCTTATTGGGGAACCTTACTAATAAAACCGTCATTTTCAAAAAACATCAAGAGATAGGGAGAGATCAGCTAATTCCCCTCAATGAGATTTTCAGTGTCCACTTTTTTGGTTCAATGTTGGATATGGGCTTACCCACTGACCAGATGGTGTGTACTCTGCCTAATGTCCACATTTAGATGACCTAATCTCAGATGAGCTTAAACAAGTTTATACTCTATTGGATACATATAGTAATATTTATTCCCAGATTAACATGGATTATGGGCATATGAAGGGGTGGAGCCACTCCATTGAGGTTGGTGATGCTCAACATATTTGATCTAACCTTACCAGAAGTCCAAGGTTGAAGAGCTGCAAATGAGGTTGAACTCAAGCAGTTATTAGACGCTTGGTTAATAGTACCGTCCCATGGGCCTTGATCATCTCCTTTCTTGCTGATCAAAAAGAAGAATGGAGGTCATCAGTTAGAGATGGACTACCATAAACTAAACAACCTAACAAAAAATAGCTATTCTAAATCCACATAGATAACGCCCTTGCACAACTTTCCAGCTCAAAATTCTTCTCAGCCATGGACTTGGCTAGCGGATATTAGCAAATAGTCTTTCTCCCCAATATCAGGAGAAATGTGCTCTCATTTGTAGTGAAGGCTTATCTCAGCCTACCTGCCTACCCCAAGGGCTGTGTAATGCGCCGGCATCCTTCCAGCGTGCAATTGATCATATTCTGTAGGACCTCAAGCTAATCTGCGTGATTGTCTAACTTGATGACATTGCCATCTTTTCTGCAACGTTCACTGGACACCTCGCTCATTTAAAAGAAGACTTTCAACTCTAGCGGGCTTCTAAGACCAAGTTAACACAACAAAATGCACCTTCTTCCAAAAGAAGCTAGATTTCCTCAGACATGCTATCTCCCAAGAAGGGATCCAGCCTTTACAAGATTGGTCGAAGCTATCTCTAAAATGCTTGCCCCTAAGAACCTCTGAGACATTCAGAAATTTCTGGGTATGTGGGATATTACCATCAATTCATCCCCAAATTTTCTCAGCTCAGTGATCATCTTGTTTGACTATTTGCTAAAAACGTCCCTTTTTACTGGATTACAGAACAAGAAGCCGCTTTTGAAACGCTGAAGAGACTGCTGCAACAACGTCCTATCCTACAGCATCCAGATTTTAATAAACCTTTTATCTTTATGTTTTAAAAAGCCCCTTGGGGCTCCTAGTGTGGGCAACTATTGTGGGATGAAGGCCTTGGGTAATGCCCCCCACCACACTAGGACAGCGTGAATCTAAGCCACGCTCAAAAGGTGGGCCTGACCACAATTGGGAGTAGCTCACGCTACCCCCTAAACTGACATATGCCCGCCCTGTTTAAGTACTAGGCAGCTCATCTGCACCATCTAAGACAGGCAATATGCCTCTCATCCCCTTGTGGGGGACAAGACCCAAATACCCCCAGGTTTAACCCCTCAGGGGGAGAGGCCGAAGCCCTCCCTTTTTCACCTGCTTTTTAGTGGAGTTGTGCTATGGCCCTTTTTTGTCTAGGAAGTCTTGGAGTCCTTTTGGATCAGCCTTAATTTTCTTGCATGATCCATTTCGCTGCCAGCTGGCTCATGCCGACCAAACAGCAGCTATCCAAGCTTCAGGCCAACTCAGAAAACCGTGGCGTTTATTGTAGGCAGGTGCACCAAATTGAAGCCAACCAGGATTGCCCCTCCCTAGTCCTGGGGTCCACACCCGTGCAACCCCAGCTTGTGGGGAGGCTGTTTGACAGGCACCTTGCCCAACTCGTACCCCCCTTCCTGCCCATATTCTCCCCTCAGGGAGCGGTAGACACCCACAAGAACAGGTCGGCAGAGTCATCACTACCATCCCACACTTCTTTCAGGCCACTACAGGACCCAACCAATGTGCCTCTCTGGGTTCTGGTGTTAGCTACTCATCCATGTTTCCACAGGCTTTCCCTAGTTGCGCCACACGGAGGCCCCAGCTTACCCTACCTAGCTCCCTAAACCTTTTATATTGCTTACTGAAGCTTCAGACTAAAACGTTGGGGCCATCTTATCTCAACTTGATGAAATGGTGTTGGAATTTTTGTCCATATTCCCAGTTGACTAGATTACCACAGATCTCTAGGGGATAATTTTCTAATTCAAAGTGAATTAGATATTGATTGACCCTGATTTTGGGGTAACTATGTTTGGGGGATTTTAGGTTATTTGCCTGGTCAGATTCATCGGGGATCAATCTGGAAGAATGCTTAAGATCTTGTTGGGAAGAGTCGCTGATGAAATAAGGGGCATCTGATAGTTGATTAACTATCAGGTGTACCAATTGGGATTGGTCAAGTTTCATCACTTACCAATTGGGAATTTGAGGAGTAAGTTGTGAGGCAAGTGATTCCACCTGCAACTAGTGAATCGATCAGTTGGTTCACAACCTGCCTTAATGGGTAACAAGGACCATTACCTAAGCAGGTCGCTTGCCAAATATGGTTGGTTCACAAGGGTCGAGAGTAAAACGTTAGGGACACGTTTTCTGACTCTAAGTTTTAGGTCACAAGTTTGCACAATGACAGAATCCTATCCAAGATGAGGAAGGCAATACTGTTGAGACGTGGATGGGTAATTTAACAGCAACAGCTTCTGTTTCATTGAGGAGATGCCAACCAAGGGTTGGGCACCAAATTCCCCACTATAAATTCTCTAAAGAATTCACTAATAATTATAACTAATTATCAGATAACTAATTACCAGAGTATTATCTTAGTATACTTTTATCAGAATCCATTTTGAGTTCTATTCTTTCTCAGGGAATTATTGCTGTGTGCTCTAATTGGGAGACTCTTTAGGATAAAGAGTAAGGATCTGAGCAGGGATCCAGAGAAGAAGCTGAATCAAATCAGGGATTGCTGATGACTGTGTGCCACAGAGAAACCATAAACAGGGATCTGAGCATAAATTAATTTTAGGCGGTACTAGGGAAAAAAATCCCTATTCAAGACATCATGAGTATTTTGAGAGGAAATACTGGCTGAGCGTTGGACCAAAATCTAATACTTTAATTCAACTATAGATAATGCTCGCCATACTATTTTCAATGATTATATCAACTGCTATCATAAAACGTAGAGAATTGCACAAAACCTAAGCTGTGCAGTTAATATATTAATAGTGGTTATTAACAAAGAATAATCAGAAAACATATAAATTTTAACAAATGGCGTAGATCATCCTGTACCCAATTTCAGTAAGATGCTATCAAAAGTGGAATGCAACTACAGCATAACAGAGAAGAGTGCTTTGCTGTTTTTAAGATGTAAACATTACCATCCTTTCTTGTATAGCACTACTTTTACTGTGGTTACTGATCATGCTTCCCTGAGATGGTATAGAATATGAAGGATCCTACTGGGAGGTTAGCGTTCTGGGATTTAAAGCTATATCATTATGGCATGAAGGTTAAACATTGTGCAAGAACCCGCCACAAAAATGGTAATGAGTTAACTTGGTTACCCATCCTGCACTTGTATAGTAGTGAGGCGGAGATTTTATGTGATCTCCTAATGACCCCCAATCACTGGGATGATGAGGACGAACTGGTTCATAAAATGTTAGCCCAGAACTCCTGCAACTCCAAAATGGAGAACGGAAAGTTGTTTAAGCAGTGTGGGGAAAAGTCATTGCCTTATCAAAGCCTTTGGAATGTGTACCTGTTATCATGGAGCCTCACTTTACTCTAGGCCATGGGGGAAAAAAAACCTATTGGTGGATTAGGTAGCGGTACTATTGGGAAGGAATCATGGAAACTATTGTCAAAATCTTAGATGCCTGCTTCATGTGTAAAAAGCAATCCAGTTTCAAGACTAAATACCAATATTATTAACTACCCCTCAACAACCGTTCAATGCCATCAGTTTAGATGTAGTAGGTCCCCTCCAGAAGAATACCAGTGGAAACAAATTTATCCTAATAGGCATTGATCAAATTACTAATTGGGTTGAAGCCGTGGCTCTCCCTGCCTAAATGACCAAGGCCACCGCAACATTCCTACAACAAAATATTTTTACTCAACATGGCTGTCCCCAAGTTCTACTCTGTGATAATGGCAAGAATTTCACTTCCAGAGTAGTCAAGATCCTGGCTACGTCTATCAGCACCCAACAACATTTCTCAGCCCCATATAATCCCTCTACTAATGGCTCTGTGGAGAGAGCCAATGAAATCTTGGTTTATATCCTTCATAAAATGCCTTCTATGATCCACATCACTGGGATCAATTCCTACCCAGAGCTATTATGGCATATTTGGATCAGTTATCACCAGATCCTAAATATGTCCCCTTTCCATTTTCTGTATGAATGGGAACCATGGATACCCGCCCTTTTAGCTAAAGAGTTTTTCTCTTCTAAAGTTGAGGAACCTGAAAAAGCCTTGAGAAGATTGGCTCAACATATCATTCAGCTTTAATCTGAGGCTATGACAAACTTAGCTAAAATGGTTACAAAAGAGGGACAATCAGCCAATGAGTTTTGGAATCCCCTACCTTCCTTAAAAGTACCTGACCTGGTCTTGTATTACCATAACTGCATCACACCCAGAAACAGCAAGCTTGGATCTATTTGAGAGGGTCCCTTCGCTGTCACCTACAAGAGAGGTGATGAGTATTTTGTAAAATCTTTGGCTACCAATATCACCACTAACAGAGTACACCACCGTTTCTTGCCCCATATTCTCCCATTAAGACCCTTGAAGGTGGTAATTTTAGACAATTACAAGTCCGATTATTCAATAAGAGTGTATTGGTGCAAACTAAGGAGGAAAATGAGGATGTAATTAGCCAAAAGATCCTGGCCGATTCTCAGTTAAATCCTTTGAATTGGGGCAATAAATTTTAGTAAAAACACTCAGCCTAATACCATTAAGTCAGGTAATCGAATTATGACAACGTGGCAATTTGGGAACCCATTGGAGGCTACTGCCCAGGCCACCTGTCATGGAAACGACATATGGAGTTTAGACCAGCCTTCCATTTGGAATGCAGAAGCACTCAAAAAGCAAGTCAGAATTAAAATGAGCAAAGCCAGTAAAATGACGTTGTATGGCGCGGGAAGATGGGAAACAAATGTGTGTTGATGTGAGGCAAGGTAAAAGGAACCTGCTAATGAACCAGGCTGTTACAACCCCAGACCCTGTGAACCTTGCTGCAGGGAGTTTCTCTGTCAGACTAGCTGCTTCAGGATACTCCATGGGAGGGTTTGACACAAAGGCAGAGGCAATGGGGCAGATCCTCACGTGAAGTAGAGATAAATGAGCCCACAGTCTTTTGATATCCTGTTGGCTGATGGCTTCAACGATGGGATTAAAATCCCCAAAGTTTCTTACATGATAGACCCAGTTGACTATAAAGAGCTATTGTGACTATTATGACTGGTATTGCCCAGCCAATGTAGGGACTGATAAGCCACAACTTTAGAGCCATTGGGAGCTTGGCAAGAAAAATCTGAAGTAAAGTTAAAAATTTGGGATCAATGGGGAATTTTACTGTAAAGTAAATTTTAAAAATTGACCAACAATTTTCTCAGTGCAATGCAACTGATTAAATAGTGTTTAATTTGGGACAGCTTGTCAAAGCATGGAATTGGGGCCCTAAAATTTTGACCTAACCCAGCGAATTTTTGAGGGAGAATGAAAAAGACTTCAAGAAGAACTGACATCAAAGGAATTGGCATGAGTTCAAGTCACAATCAGTTTGACTGCAAACATCTGACTTGAGGCTTCACTGCATTTCCAATGGTTAGTGTGATGGCATCTAGCCTGATGGGCAACGGGAAACCCCAAGACTACCTTACATAGAGGCGGTCCCAACGGGTCATAAATGGGTTTGGGATGGCCAACCTGCCCATGCCCAATCGCTGGGGCGTTTGTTTGGGCAGTTGGGTAACATTGATCAACAATCCAGATTTTTGAGATGGGGGTTTCAGGCTATCAGCAACAGTCCCCAATGGTGGTACATGCCTGTTGGGCTTTGTCCCTAAAGATTTTGGGGGAGTTCAAAGTTAGAAACCTCATTGCCAAATAACCTGATGTCATTGGTGATTTTGACTGAGAGTTTGTTGCTTGACTCATTCCAACTATGAGGTATGCATCCTTTGGGCTTTGTCCCTATAGATTTTGAGCAAGTTTCTAACTGAACATATTTTTCAATGACCTGATGCCATTGTAAGTGTTCCTAAGGATTTGACCCTTAATTCTGCATCTACCAAATATGTGGGCCCATCAGGCCTTGTTACCATGGTTGTAAGCATTTTGACTTTGATTTTGAGGGCTTGGCGCCATTGACTTTATAAAGTTCTTCCATCTAAGGGGTGGCGCTTTCCAATGATTTTGGCACAGATTTCCTCAATTTGCTGCACTAATTTGACTGGGGAAAGCGCAGGGACTGGGGGAGGAATCTTCATAGGGAGATCTATTACCCAGCGCTCATCTATTACTTGGGATAGATATCCTGTATGGCGAGAAGAACAACCAGCCTCTTTGGACCCTTTATATTAGGAAATGGGAAAACTGCCAGTACAAGCAGAGAGGTCACTTCACCAGACTTACACCTCCACTAATTTAGTACAATCTACCCTGCAGAGGCTGGCCCCTTTTATAGGGTCAGAAGGGGTCTTGCAAGGTAAAAATAACTTCATGATCACTGATTAGGTATTTAATAAATCAAAACCTCATGGTCATATTATACTACCATTGACTTTTCTGTGGTCATTTCATCAAAATGAGGTGAGTTTTCCAAGATCCAATCAACCAAATCATAATATTTCCTAATTCAGACTTTACTAAGCAATCTGAACTTTGAGCCTTACCAATTTAAATGTTATGTATCAACTTATTAAGAGGGTTCTCTTTTCTTACCCTCACGTTACTAATAAAATCATAAAAAACCTACCTTTTAGTTTAACTTGTAAGTGGTATTATTTGATTTAGTGGTACAAAAAACCCCTTTTATTTCTTCATTCTGGAAGATGAGATAAACTTCTCCTGCATTATTGTTTAAATCAGGGTTTAATTAGCACCTGCAATAACACAATCCGCCCTAATTCCAACGTGTCCAACCATAACCTGTGCAAGTAGCAAGTAAAGGGCCTCTCATTACATCTTTAAAGGTGATAAACTCAATCTTTATTTCAATCAATTTTTGTTCTGTGTTTAAAAAGGGTGCAACCTCATTATCTTTAAGGAAAAGCATTTGGTTTGCAATTTTACTAAATCTAATATTTAAATAGAAAATTAAAGCATTCCTTGATGATGTAGATAGTCTCAGTCTTGTCAATATTGATTGATAAAACCTTGGAGAGAGATGGGGATTATCTATGGTGATTTATGTAAATAAAAATTTAATACTAATTTACAAGCTATATGAAATAATATCTTTATTGTCAGTAAAAAATTAGTCTATTGATTAATTAAAACATCTAGAATAACTTTTTGATAGGTTCAGATTTGAACAGGACTTTTACTTGCATGGTTCAGATGCTTCACTTTGTCTAGAAGATGGTTTTTATTTATAAGATTTTAGACATGATGCTTAGATATAAGATAGCAGCTATAGGCATGCTTTTCTAGCTTAAATTTTTGGCAGATAAAATAAAGGACAGAGTAAAATTAATTAGAATTTTCTTGTACCAGTAATTATTGACATATTTCAAAAAGAGAATTTAAAAATGACAGCACTAATTGTTTTTTATTTTCAAAATCTTGAGTTGTAGTTTTGGTTAATTCTTCCTCTGGATTACAGTATAAGTAAATAATAGGTAAGAGTTAATTAAGGTAAGCATAATAAATCTACTTGAGATCTTTTTCAATTTATTAGTAACTTGTTTACTAAGCTTGTAATAATTAAAACTTCCTTTATCTCATGCAGTAGACCAAATATTTGTAGGCTAGCCTGGAAGCTGGTTACAACTTTTAATTAAAGAAATATTAATGATAACAATCTATTCATATAGCTCACTCAATCATTATTGTCACACTTAGCGTTGTCACCTTTACTATCATTATCAACATTATTTACTATTTATATCACTAATCTTGCATTCAATAATTATAGCTAATTCCTAGTGTTAAAGTTAGATTATTAGAAAAGGACATGGTGTAGCGTGAGGTCCCTTTACATGCTACTTGCACAGGTTATTGTTGGCCATTCTAACTCTAGCTCTACCATATAAATTTACTATCCAGTAAGCTCATGAATCTACTGTAAAGATACAACTATGCCAAAGGTTCTATTGATCTCTTTTCAAGCTCCTGGGATGGATATAACTATACTAAGGAGCTTAATGACTTTTTACTATATAAAAACATGGAGTAAGAAGTAAGTAATAATAAAAAAATGGTACTATTTAAAGTTCTAGGGGAGAATCAAGAATATGATGATGGATAGGCACATATCATGTGTGAGGGTGTAAGTAGATCAATAATATAGAAGGTGATGGCAAAGTTAAGATTCAGAGTTGGACTAGATCATGATTAATTGTTGAAGACTGGACTGAGATCAATATTGATAGCATAGTTGAGTGGTTTCCATTATTTGCCAATAAAAAAAAGCATAATATGAGGCATGGGGTAGTTAGTGAAGTGAATAGAGGAATTAAACATTAAACAACCTCAGGCTAATATCATGATGATATTAAGTCAGCTCAGGTTTTTTCCCTATCTCAACAGCCAGTGGAGCACTAGCAGTGCAATTTATCCAGAATTTGTTAGGTTGTAAACTTAGGGTATTAATCACTGGATCAACAATACAGTGTCTTTGCAAAAACTAAAGAGTTTATGTATGTATTTCTATGTGTTCTTTCTCCATTGATCATTATAGGTGTATATATGTCTGTATGCGTTTCCTTTTCCATTTTGTCTGATAGGTAGAATTTAATTGGCCAAATGATTGAGGATTGTCGATTCAACTTAATAATTTATTGAATTACTCAGTGATCAACTAGTTGCCCTTTTTCCATCAAATCTAATAGGTTCAGTTTATGTTTCCAAGTGGTTGAGGATTGTTGAATAAAATGAATATTTCACAAAATCTTTTCACCCAAAACTAAACAAAAACAGTTAATGATAACTAAGCTTAAAGTTCACTTAAAGTCGCAGGTTCAATTCCTGGCTCAACCTTTATCATTAATCTTTTAATCTATTTCATTCAATTTATATATTTAATAAAATTAAATTTAGCCAAATAATTTAATCAACTATCATTTAAATTTTACCTTAATCAATTAATTGTTTAGAAGTAGTAAATTAAAATAACTAATAACATCATACCCAAAAACAATTACCTAATTTAAATCAACTATATAGATAGCAATCTATGAGTTTAGTTTGAGATTAGGCTAGCCAAGTCAACATCAACTTAATTGATATTTATTTAAAGCTTGAAAATAAAAAATGACTATCAACTTTATAATTAAAATCATTAGATTAATCAAATCAACTAGAAAAATGAAGGTCAGCAAGTTGATTATATGGCTATAACTATAACTATAATTTAAATAAGCTACCTAATTCACTGTATTGGTAATCCAGTGCTTTACCATCCCATATGGGGCTCTAGTGGGAAATTACTTATTGCCTGGAAATATAAGATTATTAGTGATTTTTGGTGTTAGGCCCAATAAAACATTGTTTATTTGAAGTGGGTCAACCTTAGGGATAAATATGCTGTATGCTTTGGGATAGGGAGTGGGAATTTAGGATTGGAGGACAAAATCAGTTACTGGTGGTAAATCCTTTCTGTGCATGTTTTGATAGGTTGGGATTATATAATCCAACTTCACTAATTTTCTTGGTCAGACTGATGCATGGTGCACAAATCCACACGTACTGCTATCCTCTTAGCACAGAAATACTGATTTCTACCATGACTAGTTTTGAACCTGCATTGTGAGGGGCGATAGTAGGATGTCATTCCCACTATGCTACACTTCCCACCTGATAAAACATTGTTAGGTGAATTATAATAATAATTCTGGCCCTAATACCAATTAAACATCAAATAATAAGTATAACCTGATATTGATAGCAATAAATAAGTTGACATCAATTGTCTATATATAAAAATAATTGTTTGTCTTTGTTTGTAACATGCATTCCTATACTATTCATCTAATTACAAAAAAACTTTGGCGAGTTGTGTGCATATTTACAAAGGTTTAAGATTTTTAAAACATTTTTATATTTAAATAAAAAGTTTTATATGTAAGAAGTGAAAATTTTATATGTTAATGGAAATTGGTATGTTGTTATGGCTGAGAAGTTTGATATTCGGTTGTTTCGATAATTTAAATGGTTTTGGCGAGTGTTTGGTGGTTTTGGGTTGATTAATAAGCTTAACGGTTTTAGCAAGCAGTTAGTGATTGGTTGATCAATAAGGTAGTTGGTTTTGGCTGGGTGGTTGGTGGATTTAGGTTGATTCGATGGGCTCAATGGTTTCAGGTATGTGGTCGATGTTTTAGTTAATTCGATAAGTTTGACTGGTTTGGTTTATTGGTTAATAATTTTGTAACTAACTAACGGAGTTACCCGTGCTTCGCTACAGTGTCTATAGAATTTCAGGTGATTCGAATTGATTAATTTAGATTTTATATATAGTTAAGCAATAACTACTCGGCTAAATCTAATTGCTCAATCGAAGCAACCAAAAAGACCAACCACTCAGCTAAAACTAACTGAACTTATCAAATCAACCAATAACTAATCACCTCCAAAGCTAAACTGTATCTTATCGATTCGACCAAAACCATCAACCACTCGGCTAAATAGAATAAACTTATCAAATCAATCAGATTCTAAATTATTTTAGCTTTTATATTGGTAAATAGCTATCAATAAGTTCAGAAACCATTTAACCTATTAAAAATTCCAACCTCCAACCACTTAGCTAAAACCAATTAAGTCTGCCAAATTAATTAAACCATCAATCTCTTATCTAAAACTATTGAGCCTATCGAATCAACCAAAAAATAAACCACCACTCAGCAAAAACCAATTATTGAACTTACAAAACAGCCAAAATACCAGCTAAATATCAAAGCCTATGAAACTATTGAATCAAATGAATATGAAAATACACAGCCAAATTGCTATATAATTACCATTAGAAATATACGTTCTAGATCTTATATAGAACTGATGTTTAAATTTATGATTAGATTAAACAATTACATATTAGCATTCCGTTCCCAAACTTTATAGAATACTTGTGCCAAGTTTGGTGATTTTTGGTTATTTTCTCGAGATAATGCATCTATATAAACAAATTAACATACCGATTTTTTTGTAAATAAAATTTAAGATTAATTCTTGTTGATGCCCAGTCTAACACAGATTTGTTTGTGGGCTTAAAGTTCATCTGATAATCTTATATTTTTTATATTTGTAGATGATTATCGATAAAATTAAATAATCAAATTATACTGAATCAATATAAATTTACCAACCATTCAGCCATACCCAATTAAACCTATCGAATTAACTAAACCACTAAACCACTTAGCTAAAACCATTAGATTAAAAATCAACCAATCACCAACCGCTTCGTAAACCAAAACTAAATGTATCGAAACAACCAAAATCACAACTACTTACCAAAACCAATCAACTATATTAAATCAACCAATCACTAACTTTATTTAAACCGTTAAGCTTATTAATCAACACAAACCACCAACCGCTCGACAAAACCATTTAAACTACCGAATCAACCGAATATCAAACTTCTCGGCCGTAACAATATACCGATTTTCATTAAAAACATATAAAATTTTCACTTGTTACATACAAAACTTTTTATTTTACTATGAAAATTAAAAATCAGGCTTCAAGGTGCACACGGACCCCCTCCCGTCCACCTATAGCCAAATTTTCAGAGCTCTACATGCTCTAGTTTTGGCTGGGCATCGCGCACACATACATACACATTTGCTTTTATATATATAGATTACGCCAGGATTCGAACAACTGACCTTTTATAGAGTTGAAGTTTAGAGCCAAAAGCTGAGCCGATTATCTAGAGGAGGTATCTTTAAAATCAATTGGACTTTTGATTCAAATTTTGATTTAGATAAACTTGTTAAATACCCGAATGAAACCACTTAACAAAACCATTTAAAATATCAAATCAGCTGAATATCAAACTGCTCAGCTGTAACAATATAGCGAATACCATCGAAGTATATATAGGATTTTCACTTGTTACATATAAAACTTTTATTTTACTATTAAAACAGTATTTTTAAAATTCATAAACCTTCTCAGGCATGCACACAACAACTCACTAAAGTTTCATCACAATTGGATGAATGGTATAGGAATGCATTCGGGACATACAGATAGACATTCATTTTATATATATAGACAATATAACTTGATTTCTTAATTTTATTGGTAGCTGTCTACCAATATAAAGAATCGATTAGGATCTTCTGGTAAACTTTAAAACTACAAACAAATCTGTGCTAAACTGGGTATCAACAAGGATTAGCCTACCCTTTTCTTTACAAAAGTATCTTTCTGCTTATTTATTTATATAGGATGTATTATCTCATGAAAAAATAAATCAAAAATCACTAAACTTTGTACAAGTACTCAAAGTTTGGGGTTAGTAATATACTATTTTTTAATAAAATCATGTGAAATTTTAATATCAGTTCTAAATAGGATCTAAAACTTATATTTTTCGAATTGTAATTATATAGCAATTGGCTGGGCATTTTCATATTCATTTAATTCAATAGTTTCATAGGTTTTTATAAGTGGTTGGTAACCTTTGGCTGTTTTATAAATTCAACAATTGGTTTTTGCTGAGTAGTAGTTCTTTTTTGGCTGATTCGATTGGCTCAATAGTTTCAGGTAATTGATTAATGGTTTAGTTAATTTGGCAGGCTTAATTGATTTTGACTAAGTGGTTGGAGGTTAGTATATTCGATAGGTTTAATGGTTTCTGAACGAATTGATGGCTATCTACCAATATAAAAACTAAATTAATTAAGAATCATCTGGTAAGTTATAAATACCTTAGCAAAGCACGGGTATTCTACTAGTCAGCAATATAGCGCAACGTATTTCTCCCTACCTTTAGCGGTTCATATAGTAGATCCAATACCAAATGTCTAACTAAAAAATCTATCTAAACAGTCTAAAGTGTTTGTTAATCATTTTATGATTTTTTAAAAATCATTAGTAGAAGAATGGGGTTTTCACTTTTTACTTCGGCATCTTATGTTATCACTATTTTAGATATGAACTGATGCATAACTTCTTAAAATCTTCCTTCCATGTATAGATTTAAGTTTGATCAATTCTTTTTTATCTTATGCGAAACCTTGTATGTCACCTCTTGTAGCACAAATAGCCTTTTGTCCTATTGCACAGGCTAAAAATAACAATCAGAATTTAAGTTCATTAGAATCTACCCTCTGTATGATACTAAAAATAATTATACTTTTTACATTGTTTTATATGGCTACAATATAGATATCTTTCAAATTCTAGAAACTTGAAATCTTTTTTTAAAATTTTTATTCGAGATGGACTGACCTGGGGACGATACCGCACCAATGAAGGGGATCCGAATTAATGGGAGAGAAGGATAAACCCCAGAAAACCTCCATGCGCAGCGTATGATAGGCCATGAACTCCATGGACCACTTTGCTATTCGCTATCTCAGTTCAGGGCATTGGTGCACAACGCCAACACAGTCATAATCGTCCCCTACCCAAAGTTCATCTACTGGGATCGAACTTGGGGAGGCAGCGGTAGAGGGTCCATATTCTACCACTTTGGTATCCTCCCCTAAACTTAGAAATAAAAACTAAAAGGAAAAGTTGCACTTATAGTTCAGTTTAATTCCAAACATTTTCAAAATACTTTATCAAAATACAAGTTTTTCTAATAAAGCTTTGTATTTAAAATCACAAAAATCAAGAATTTATAATAGTTACTTATAAAAAGAAAATTCAATAATTGTAAATAATGAGGGGAGGATACCCCAGTGGTAGAATATGGACCCTCTACCGCTGCCTCCCCAAGTTCGATCCCAGTAGATGAACTTTGGATAGGGGACGATTATGACTGTGTTGGTGTTGTGCACCAATGCCCTGAACCGAGATAGCGAATAGCAAAGGCGGTCCATAGAGTTTCTGGCCTATCATACACCACACATGGAGGTTTTCCAGGTTTTATCCTCCTTTCCCACTCATTCGATTTCCCCTTAATTGGTGCGGTATTGTCTCCAAGTCAGTCCAACTCAAATAAAATTTAAAAATAATTGTAAATAATGTTAGATATTTTATTGATATGCAAATTGAGTTGAATACTAGAAGCACTAAAACATATTGAGGAAAACACTTTTATATTTTTACAACATAGTGGGTGTATACAAATAAAAAGGGTGGGTGCACGTGCTTGAAAGATATACTTTAACTTGTCAATAAATATTAATAAACTAGCTGTACTCAGTCATACATTGCTGTGGCTCAGTCTGTTTAAATAGAAAAGAAAGAAGAGAGAAAGCACACGTTTTTAATGTTTAATTTTACAATTTTTGTGGGTATACAAAATTTTTTGCTGTTCCATTGTCTGTGCAGATATAGAGATTGGTTTGCTGACTCTAAAACATGCAATATATATTTTCCATTTGAGAAGCAATTTTTAACTAGATCTAAACTGCACAATTCTATATATTGGCCCTGAGCTTTGTTTATTGTGTTTGTCAAATGCCAATTGGATTAGGAATTGCAATTGCATAAATTGAAATGACATATCCATTAGAAATATAGGAATGTGAGGAATGAGGACATCTTCACATTTAAAAGGTCCTGTCAAGGTTTCTGCTTCTTTGATGCTGCTTATTAGATTTTATACTGTAAGACATGTGCTGTTGCAAAGCTTAGGCTTTTTTGATCTTTTGCAACGTGATAATGACATGCAAATTTCATTGCAGTACTGCAATAGCATCCCTGTTAGATCAAATGAATTCAAAAAAGCTGCTGGATAATTAACTGCTTCATCTGCTTCCATAACAGTGTTAGACTTGTATGTGAATGCCTTACTTTAAATGGTATACTGAATAAATATTGTTAATTTTGTAGATATCTTTGACCTTGGTGGCAAGAATAGCTCATTCACTCAGCCAATTATGTTTCTTATCATTGGTCTGATATTGGGAAAATTTTTACCAATTCTTCTTTTGACATCACTAAATTGCAGAAGTTATGAGGCAATAAAATTTTTCTGAGGTCAAATCACCCAGCATTTTCCCATTTCCAATTTCCAGCAATTAATGTGAGAATATCTCAGCTGATCAATTATTTTGTAGCTGGATACACATATTTATAGTTAATTTCAATGTCTTTTCATTTTACCACAAAGCAGAGTATTTTATACAAGAATTTATTTTATCCACTGGTGTTGATTAAGTAATTATAGTTTATGTTTGCCTGAAATCTCCTGCAAGCAATATTAATGCATTCCCAAATAGTCTGATGTTTCCACGCAAATCTTACAATGATTGATCAAGAGCCTCAAACAATTTTTTGTGTACCATTGTACATTTATCCAAAACAATAAGTTTGTATTTCTGCAACACTTTTCCTATAATAGACGCTTTGGAAATGTTGCACATGGGATTTTCAATGAATTGCATATTCAATGTCAATTTCAAAGCAAAATGATCAGTTCTTCCACCTGGTAGCAATGTTGCAGCTATTACAGACAATGCAAGAGCTAAGGAAATGTCATTTTGTGATTAGATTGCTTTCAGAATTAATCTAATTAGGAACGTTTTAACAGTTCCTCCTGGTGCATCTAAGAAGAAGATTTATTTAACTCTGTTATTGACAGTTTGCATTATTTAATTGTAAATGACTTTTTGCTTAACTGTTAGCTTATGGAAGTTTAATTGCACATATGACAAAAGATCACCTAGGTTGTAATTTTGTTCATGATACAGATCTACATTGAACAAAGCAGCAGAAGATTGATCCAGTGGTGGCATTCTCAATTGCTTGAGAACTTTGTTTTGATTTCTAAGCACAAATATTCAATCATTATCAATGCCTTTTTGTAGGTTTCTGATGTGAAATCCATGTTCATAATTGAATTTTTCTCACATATTTGATGGAAAATACCTTCAGCCATTTGCAATTTATAACTCTCCCATAAATCTGATGTAGATAAAGGAGAGCAAGCAGTCAATATGTTTTTAAACAATGCATGAATTTTATTTAGATGCGACACATTGCACACACCTCAATGTATATATTCCAGTGTTGTTCATTCTCCAATAAATTCAGAGCTTGACATGAACTGCAGAAAGTGGCATGTGTAATGCCATTGACAATTCTCAATTTCTGGAAAGACATTAGACTGGGCACATTTACCAACAGAGTGTGAAGAAAGGAGCATTCATCTTTATTGGTATGCACAGCATATAATCTTCCTATCATACTTTCTTTATATATGCCAGGTTGTTTGTTGAATCACTCACCTTGTTTGCATCTTCAATTGAATTTCTACTTGATTTCCATGTGTAATATGTAGGCACTTCCAAAGATAGCAGTGTTTTTGCAAACGCATCATTATGACATAATGTGAAGAAAGCAGTTAATGTTGTAGCCAATTGAATCAGAGCTATTTGTTGTACATTTGCATCTGTGAAATAAATGTGGTGTCCATTTTCTAGATGTACTGCTAAGTGTACAACAGTGGGACTTTGTTCATGTATAAGAAATGAAAAAATTTGTCATACAGTGGTTGGGACCACCTAGTGCTAAAAAAATTTGTCATACAGCTTCATTACTGCTTATGTATCTTCCAGCCTGATACTGTGCGATTTCATTGATAAGTATGACTGCATTCCAATCACTTTTCTTGAGTTGCATGCCAAAAACTTCCATGTCATTGCCTTTATTCATGTACTTAAAAACTTATTTACCAATTTAATGGAGTTAAAGTATTCCATGTTTATGTGTGCTTTGTATGTTTTTGAAAACAAAGGTGCATATGGAACTTACCAATTATCTACTTTGATGTCATCATTCTGCATTTGTATGATTGCTAATTGACCGCCATCTTCTGTAGATCTTCTGTATAAAAGATATCCATTGTTTTATGTAACTGGGTTGAATACTAATGTTTGAGGGTATTGCTTAGAGCATTTTTAACTATCATACATGCTAAATTTGGATTTAGTGTACCACAAGTCCATGTATCATATAAACGTCACAACTTCATGCAAATCCTTACTGCCGTCATCATCAAGTATTTTAGTGCATATTACAACAACTACATTTGAAGTGATTTTAATTAGAGTCAAATTAGTATATGTATATTTGCTTTAATTTCTTTTTCCATTCCACTGAGTACATCCAGCAGCACACAGACCCAAACACTTCATTTTTTAACATGAAATCAATCAGGAATTATAGCTTCTTTCTGAAATATATGATGTAGTTTCATGTCTATCCACTGGCAATTTCCCAGTGTAATGCACGGGCTCATGTCAGTATGGCACAAATGAATTGGGTAAAAACGCAGAAGTCATTGACCAAAGTAGGGATATAAGCTCAGACATCCACCTTTAGATTTGTGTGTTTCATCCAAATATATCAACAAACCTATGGAAAATAGTTGCAGAAATACTGATGCCAATCAACAAACCCTGGCCCAGTGTGAGAGTGTGGAGTGAGGAAATTTCCTGACCAAAAGAACTCTCCAACTCCATAAGTAGGTGTATTTTAAGAAAATATGGTTTTAAATATTGGATATATAATAAGTAATTCATTTATTCTTAGTTGTAAGTTCTTAGAAGAAGAAAATGAGGAAAACCCCAGTTTGACTTCACTTATTTATGCGCTTCAACATATCATAAATTTAACTTTTCCAACCTACATATGGTTCACTTATTCTTTTAGCTTCTGAGGTCCTGGGAGATGAGTTAAAATTTATATAGCAGAATTATTGGTTTCAGATGGAATTTCATCCATCACAAAATCTTGAAATAAAAATCCAGAAACTTGGTTCTGTTTAGGATGACATCTTTTTATATTAAAATCACCTGGATCAACCTTAAGTCCAAAGAATAAAGCATTATATTGGTTGAGAAGTATCTCAACCATTAATTTACCCCCCCCCCCCCAATTCAAAATGAACTGCTTTATCTTATCTGAACATTTTTGCAGTCTGAAGTAGATTGCCAAGTATCCTCTTCAATGAGGTAAATAACCCATTTCACCAAGAAAAATCTATGATCTTTCACCACACAAGTATCCAAGATTTTCTCTACCTCATATTCAGGTTTGCCCAATTCTCTGGGGTTGAGTGGAAGAGGCTTTTCTGGATTAGGTCCTTTAAATTCCATAATTGAGATGTGTGGATTACTGGATGAGCCTTTAAACTTTTGGCAATATAAGCTCATAAGCTACATCATCAATTAATTTGACTGATTTTATATGGGCCCAATGCCATGGGTCCCAATTTCTGACTTTTGACAGGAACCTTGTAATTCTTAGCATTAATAAATACCCAGTCCCCTAAATTAAACTTTTGGCCCTTGGATCTTTGATGATTAGCCTGGTCTTCTGCTTATGAATATTCTGTTCCAGGTTTGCCTTGAGAGCCTTCAAAAAATTGTATTTTGAATTATTTCATCAGCAGTTGGGAACCATTGCCCTTCATTTCCACCCAACATCTCTGGGTTTTATCCATTTGACCCAGTTATTTTGTCAATTTGATATGTAACACCGCGAATATTGTTCTAGGACCTGTTTGACCCTTTCAGTCTGACCATCTGACTGAGGATGGTAAGCTGATTTTTGACAAGGTCAGATATTCAAATTTTCTAACAGATGTTCCCAAACGTGAGAAATAAAAATGAGGTCCTCATTCAGAAATCACTTCCTCAGGAAGACCATAATGAGAAAATACTTCATTAATAGATATCTTCTAACTCCTTGGCCATAATCACCATTGAGCAAGTAAAAAATTCAGCATATTTAGTCATGTGGTCAACCACAACCATGATGTTTTCACTCCCTTCTACTTTTGGAAGTCTTGAAATGAAGTCCACACTTAAAGATGACCAAGGGCATTTGGGGATTTGTAAGGGATTTAGTTCATCAGCAGTTAATGTATGGAAATGTTTTGTGCGTGCACATGTCAAACACTGATTGATATATTCCCTTACCATTCTGGATAATTCAGGACAAGTAAAGTTTGTTGAATTTGTTCTTGTGTTTTTTGAGCTCCAGGATGACCTGTAGGTGGACTATCATGACAGGATTAAATCACTTCATACTGATGATCATGAACAGGAGCCCAAAATTTGTTCCAATGATAGATAACCCTTGCCTGAATAGTATATGACTTATGAAGATCTTTTTTGTTCATTTGTCCTTTCCCTAAGAAGTTTTTTCTAAACTTAGTATGCCTCTGAGATGCTCTGATCCGATCTTTTAAGCTGTAAAAGCCATCCCTGACATGAGAAACCAGACTAGTAGGCAACATCATTTCAGTGTTATAATTATTAAGCTCTTCCCTTAAAGCCCCATGTCAGCCATCATGACTTTACCAATCTGGTAGAGTGTTTTCAGATCCTGGGCGATATTCAATTTGGAAATAATATAGAACCAATTCCAAATACTAACCTTTTTATTTTTGGTTCATCACTTTGAGTTCTTTATAAAATTCCAATGCTCTATGATCAGTGCAAATAGTAAAAGGATGTCAAGAATAAAGTAACTGATGTTGCCATTCCTTCAATGAAGACACAATGGCAAGGAGTTCCTTATCATATATAGGATAAATAGTTTTGGCTGAAAGCATTTTCCTGCTGAAATATCCTATTGGATGCTCCATATTGTCAGGCCCCATATGAAGTAACACTGCTCCAATTGCAAAATTTGAAGCATCTGTTTCAATCATGAAAGGTCTCCCTGGGTCAGTATGCAACAATACTGATGCCTGGGTTAACTTCTCCTTTATTGCTATAAATGCTTCATCCTCCTTTTGCCCCACTTGAAAGATACCTTCCCTGTTAGCTTTGTAAGTGGGAGCTAAGTTCTAAAACATTTTTGATAAAGCGCCTCAGAATTTAATGGTTTTTAAAAAAGAACTCTGCACTCCTGTCTGGTTCTTTGGAACTTACCATTCTTGCACCGCCTTTATTTTTGTCTGGACAGACTGATAATCCTTTTGAAATAAAACATTACCCAGGAAAGTAACTGAATCCCAGTTAGATTAAAATTTTGATGGCTTTAATTTGAGATTAGCTTGATAAATAGCCTCTAAGACTTGCCATACATCCTGCACATGATCCTCATAGTTCCAAGAAAATACTAAAATATCATCCATGTAGGCGATGCAACAACAGCCCACAAGACCTCCCAGAACGTGGTTAATGATCTTTTGGAAGACTGCAGGTGCATTTGTAACCCAAAAGGCATAACTTTATATTCAAAATTTCCCAAATGGCATTTAAAGGCTGTATATTTTTGGTGATCAGGACGGACTGGTATCTGTCTGAAGGCATCAACAAGGTCCAGCTTTGTAAAAATTGAGCACCCTGTCACTAATGGTAAAATCTCTTCCATAAGGTGGCATAGAATATGTATCAGGCTCAGTTACTGCATTCAATTGGTGGAAGTCAACACATGGGAGTAAATCTCAATTGGATATGGAACAATTAAAGTTGGTGACACAACCAATGACTTGGAGGGATCAATCAGTCCTGCCTATAACATATTATGAACATAATCATCCAGGGCTACTCATGCTTTATGATTTAAATGATACAACGGGCATCCTTGAGGGATCTCAGTTTCCTTTTTAAATTGGAATGAAAAATGAAATGGACCTGTTGGAGAAAAAGAAGAAATCCCATTTTTACCAAAAACTGGTCAAAAGTCTTGATACTCACCAGGTAAACCAGCTACATCCACTCTACCTATTGCATTTATTTCTCCAAGCCTTTGACCACCAGTGACAATCTTCCAATAAACTTGTCTATTTCTTTTTGGACTTAATAATAAGGTTTTTCCCAAATTGACATTAGAAGAATAACATTGCCACCACCGCATTCCCAGATCAATAGGATGAGGCAGATTAGGAATGGTATGGAATTCCTCACAAAGCTCAAAATAAACCTTGTTTTATAATCACTTAAGATTTTACCCTCCAGGAAGGAATCTTCTTGGTCAAATTAGCTAAGGTAACCATTTCAGACTCTTCAATCTATAGATCCATGCGCTGGACCAAGTCCATGTCATAATAATTTTCCCTGCATCTGTGTCCACTAAAGCAGTATATTTGCCTTCATTTCCTTCCAAACTAACAGGAACATATAAATAAGGGTAAAGCAAAGCAGAATTTTATTGTTATTCAAAGTTTATATCTGGTGTTGAAGATTTGGCCTACTTTGGATGAAGGTTCTTCTTCTGTGGTAAGGCGGAGTTTCAAGCATCTATTGTATGGCAACAATTGACCAGATGGTGATAATAGTTAAGGCATTAACTCCTTGGAAATAACACTTTGAAGCTATATCCTTCTGTCATTACTTGGACAATGGCTCGCTGCCCTGATCCTTCTGATTCTAAGTAAATTCTTGACTTGATACAGTGTAAAAGTATAAGAAACAAAAAGCTTGTAAATTAAACTATAAACTTGTGGTAATATTTGATGGTACTTTATTGGTATCAACTTGGAGATAATTTATAGGGCTCAATGTTTGCCACATCTTACCCATGACTCCTCATTTTCAATGGCACTTGGCTAGAGAAAAACGTAATAGTTTGTCTGAGGGTCTACAGTCCTTTTGACTTTGGGGCATCTCACATGGCCTCAGGGTCAGTGTTATATTTGTAATATCTCAAGACATCATTTCTGACGCTCTTGTAAAAAGCTGAACTGATGCTCCTCTCAAGCAATTGGCAACACATACCAAGGCGCTTTGTACCACTAATTAGTTATTAATTCAATTGAAAACTTGATCAACATTATAAACTAATTTTGCCATAGACCAACAAATCCCATGTGCATGAGTCAAGTCAACTATTATTATTAAGTCTGACTTAACCAACAAAGACCTTGGGCCTGTGTCATAATAGTCAAATATTACTAAGTGGAATTGCTAGCCCACAGATCCCAAGCTTCACATAAGCGTAGGATATTACTGATCCATAATTACTGATATCTGATATGATCTATAATAAATTAAGCATGTTAAATTATGTCCCCTTAAATATCTAACAATTAGGTCCAGTCAACTACTCAACACTTCCCTCGCCTTGACTGTATAAAAGTGGTGGGTACCCTTCTTTCTGGGTCACAATGTCTAATTTTTTATGATCTTCAAAGTATGAATGATATAAATGGCATTTTGGCTTTGGACAGACAAATCTTCTTAAAAATGAGCAAGTCCATGTGGTGCACTATGGTCAACTTGGGCGTGTTGCCCACTATTTCTAAAGCTGGATCAACCAGCTATGCTTCAATGGTACCTGAGAGTTTGGCTTTGTGTCCAGCTGCAACTTCACCAATCAATGATGGACCTGAGCAGGCCCCCTTGGCTTTGAGTACTGTCCATCAAACATCCTAATGGGTTGGTCAGGATCCTCCTTTGACTCTCTCTTTACTTTCAGGCTTCTGAAGCCTGTCAGCCCCAAGAAACCCTTATCTGGCATTAATTCTCTTTGGATGTGGATCTCCTTACTGACTTCTTGTTTTCCCTTTTTCATGTCTTCCCTTCCAATAATCTTGCTTCCTCCTTATGCGCGGGCTTGTAACTTTGTTAGTTTTGAGCTCAATTCAATGTCAGAGATCATAAATGCCTACTTGTTATATGCACTTGATAATGGGTCTGAGGTTGCTGCATACAATATTTTTGAGTCCAATCAGGCTCTTATTTTTGCTAACTCAGTTTCTAGGCTTTGGTGCAAACCCATTTTGGTTCATACCAATTTACACATCCCGTTGGGCCTCAAAGCTTGGGTTTTGTAAGATTGGTGCATCCTGGTGTTATAACGAGTCTTTTGCAAAAGCCTGGCAAAAGGGCTTCCCAAAAACTATATCCCCCAGATGGCTCTTCTGGGCGCATGCGTTCACTTCCCCCCTTCCTTGCTTCCTATCAAAACTGTGCCCAACATGTGCAGGGTTTTAGATGAGTCCCATTTGCAAATGTTTTGCATGAAAGTGTTCCTTCTCCCAGTTTACCCCTGCCTTTAAAGCCTTATTACCAACTATATCTTCCTTTCTGCAGCATTTACTCCTGAGTCAAACCTTTCTCGCCTGTTCTAAAAACCTTTTAATGGTTTTTTTTAGTTTGATGGCTTTTCCTAAGCTGACTAGGACAGCGTGCCTGGTGCCAAGCCTTTTTGGGTTTAGCGCATCTCTGACAGGGTCTGGATAGTTGAGACTTGTATGAGATTTGCATTTCTCTGATTTTGCTACAGGCTTCCCCAGTTTGATCACACTATCCTCCCCTCCCAAAGAAGGGTTACCTAGTTCCAGTGATTATGAGGCATCAAATCTCTAATTAAATCTTTATGTTTTTTATTATTTTTTGTCATTTTTATCTTATATTATTTTATTAATATTTACCATAATTATTTTAATTATTATTTTGTTTTTATTTTTTCTTTTTTTTTCTTTTTTATTTTTGTATTATTATTCTTTATGATATGGACGAAGGAACTTAGCATGTACTCAATTCACAACCCAGCCACCTATATCCTTAATGGTATATACATCTTCAGACAATTTCTCCAACATACAATAAATGGACCTTTCCAAAGCAAGGCCAGCTTATGTGCGCAGCCTGCGCTGAGTGTCACAATAAACTACTGTCTCCTTTCTTTAACTTAGTCACCATAGCTCGTTTAGCATCATCTTAGCTCTTCTGACTAATTTTTTCAACTAATCATGTTTTGATAGGCTTCAGATTGCAACTTGATTAAGGTCTTCGCTAGTTGCTCAACATAATTATTTGGGCAACTTGCTTCAGTTGTACTGAGTATTGAATATAATGATGGAGGCAGAGTGGGCTGCCTACCATAAAGAAGTTAAATTGGAGAGTGGCCTGTGCTGCTGTGGTGTCCAATATTGTATGCAAACACAGTAGCACTAATAAAAGTAACCCTTTGTGAAGGCGCAGAGGCTTCATTTTTGTGAGATATGCCAACTATAGTGCCATTCACTCGTTTTACCATACTTTAGTCTCAGGATTATATGATGTTGACAACACTCCTTTGATAGACATCAGCTCATTTAACCGTTGTATCATCTGGGCAGTAAAATTTGTGCCATTATCTGTCAAGATCTTCTGGGGCATCTGTGCTTATAAGTAATATTATACATAATGAACTTGGCATTAATTATAGCCTGACGCCTCAAATTGCTTTTGCTTCCACCCATTTAGTTAAATGTTCAATAGCAACAATTATGTATTTGTTGCCTAGGCTACTTACAGGCAAAGGACCAACTACATCAATCAACATGGTATGCCAAGCCTAGTCAGGTTTAATCAGACAATATCTCACATCTGACTTCATAGGCTTTGCAATTTGGCATGAATGAAAATTATTGAGTAAATCTTGGATATTGAATTGCATGAAATCCCAGTAATTTACCAAATTAATTCTAGCGTTTTGGTCAACCCTTCATGCCCTACGGCCTTGTGCGCTTGTGTAATAATCTCCATTCAATTGGAAGATTTTGGATTATCTGACGCTGCCCCTAAGGCTTGAGCTTGTATAAAACTCCATTCCGATATTTAGTGTCAGTTAATGCTTCTTGATTGCCTTTTGTACTTCAGGTGGCTCATCTCCATACTTTTGAGTAATCATTTTTTCATGAAGCTCATCAGCCAAACTGCTTAGGACAGTTACAATAGGAAGTTGCGATAGTTCTTCTGCATTTTGAAGGGCCACTCCATCTCTATGAATAATTTCATAGTTGTATTCTTATAATTTCAGAGCTCAGTGGGCTAATCGTCCCTCAGGTTCCTTAATATTGTGGAGCCATCATAATGAGCTGTAATCAGTCACTACTTAAAATAAGTTGCCATGAATGTAAACTCAAAATTGTTTACAAGCGTAGATGACAGCCAAACATTCTCGCTTGGTCACCATATAATTACGCTCATGCTTATTCAGCGTCCTACTTCAATAAACGACTGGATGCTCCTCACCTTCATCCCCAATCTGAGATAGCACACCACCAATCGCAGTCAATGAGGCGTTGGTTTGTATGATGAAAGGCCCGCTGAAATCTGGATTTTGGAGGACAGGCGTCATGCTCATTTTGGTTTTAAAGCCTCAAAGGCTCGTTGGCACTCATCTACCCAGAAAAAAACGAACTCCTCCTTGTAGTAAATAGAATAGGGGCTCTGCAATCCTCATGAACCCTTCTACAGATCTTTGATAGTATCCTACCATGCCTAAGAATACTTGAATATCCCTCATACTCATTGGAGGTTGCATTTTGTTGATCGTCTCCACCTTTTGAGGTTAAGGCTGCAAGCCCTTGGAATTAATGACAAACCTGAGGTATTCCAATTGTTCTTTAAAGAATTGACATTTTCTAGGTTTTATCTTCAGATTGGCCTTCAGCAGCCATTTGAACACTTGTTCAAGGTGCACCAGATGTTTGGAAAACATTTACAAAAAGACATGGATATCATCAAGGTACACCAGTATGCAGGATAATTTAAGGTCCCCCAAAATTGTGTTCATTGCGCGCTGAAAGGTTGCTGGAGCATTGCACAGCCCCTGTGGCATGTGCATCAGTTGAAACAGCCCTTGAGTAACAATCATTGTGCACTTTTCCTGCTCCTCTTGAGGAAGTTCAATTTGCCAATATCCTGAGATAAGGTCCATTGCTGTAAATACTTCACCCCTCCCAGACAGTCCAGAGCATCATCAATTCTGGGCAATAGATATGAATCATTTTTTGAGATGACATTGAGACATCAATAATAAATTACACCTCAATTGTTGCCATTTATTTCTTTACAATTAAAATGGGGCTGGCCCATGGGATTTTAGAGGGTACAATAATTTTACTTTTCAGCAATTTTTTAGCTCTTCTCCAACTATTTTGTTGCTATCCCTGGGGCGTCTGATTGGCCTCATTCTAATAGGCACATAGTCCCCAGTGTTAACAAAATGCTGTACTCCTTTTGCAAAACCTAGATCTTGGTCATCTTTGGCAAAAATTTTGGAGTATCGTTCAAACAACTCTAGTGCTTCATATTTCTGTTGTTTTGATAATCCAGTAATTGATTCTTGAGGAATTACAGTATGTTCCCCAAGGCTTTTGGTTGGTAAACCAAACTCAGATAAGTCACCAAATTTGATAGCTGCTTTTAGATCGTTTCTCAGAAACATATGAATGAATGTGACTACTTAATATTTCTTGATATTAATACTCCAGCTGGTCAAATTTGCTAATAGAAACTCAATTTCCCCAGCCCTGGTATAATTATTCCAGGCGCCACACATGGTTCCATTTGAGAACAATGCCACGGGGATACAACATCCCCATATAGTCCTTCTGTAATATCCAGTGTAGTCCCAGTCCTCATAACCAGTTGATGGCCTGAAGATATTGTTACATCCTTATTCACCTGTAGAGGTATTCCTCAATTTTCACTTATGGTGGTTGGCATGGGGCTGCTTCAATTTCCCCACTGAGTATATACTACTGGTACTATCCCATCAGCATTAGATATATTGATAAAGTTTAAGTGACAGCTAGTAGGCTTCATATTGTCACAAGAGTAATAAATTGGATCCGATTGGCCCAATACCATCAAGATTTTTTTAAATTGCATGAGATCTCATAGGTCCTTAAAAAACTAGTTCCAATTAATATGTCATGATTAGCGTTTGGAAGCACTATTGTGGGTGCAGCTACTACTAAAGCTCCAAATCGCATTGGCAAGGTGCTGTAAGCTCCTTCACTTTTAGTGCTTGAGGCCCATAGTCCCATATTTCTGATGGTGGTCAAAGTCCAGAGCAATTTCAATTTCTTTACCAACTTTGTGGAAACAATTTTTACAGGTGCTCCGCTATCAACAATAGCTACAACTCTGATCTTGTTGACCAGATTATCCACATATGTGCACTCAGAGTAGTAAGAATTAATAGAGTTTACTAAGTGAATATGGGAAGAATCCAGGGATTTAAGAGTGTGCTTCAGAGTATTTCCAATATTGGGATATTAATTTATGAATGTGTCAATTGGCATAGCTATAATCTCCTCTTTCAAGCTTGTGGAATCTGCTGCATTGCTCGGACCTTTGGCTGGAATATTCTCAAGTATTTGTTGCATATATGGTTTAGTGACTACTTCAGAGGCTTCAGTTATGACAACCTTACTCTGAGAGTGAGGTACTGCATGTATGTTCATATAATCTTCATTCAATGCTAAAATAGAATTCTTTTCATCGTTAAATGAGGCCCTGTGGCCTGCATATTCATGTTGATCAGATGGAACTGGTGTTTCTGGCACAATAGAGCGTTCCACATCTATTATGCTTGTTCTATTCCCTCCTCCTGTGCATTGTTGTAAAGGACTACAAGGACATTATGTTGACGGCCTTGGGAATCAAAGTGTCCTTAACAATTTCAGTTATAGCAAGTAAATTCATTCATTGGGCGTGGAGTCATTGTATTTGAGTTTTTTTCAGTTTTCACAGGTGGATCACTGTAAATCTTCTTATTGGTTTTCAAGGGTTTTTCAGCAGAGGCAGCAGGTCCTGATCTGTACCCAGTATTAGGAGGGCTGTAATTTTGTGAAAATCTGTACAAATAAAAAACCAATTCATATGTTGCAAGGTTTTGCACAAAAGCAGGCAATAAAGTTTATAACAACTTTTGGTAAGGTTGTACTGCATGTTATAGTGCAATATTAGCATCAAAATCGACCATACCTTTGTGCCTAAGAAAGCTTGAGCTTTGCAATAGAATCAATCCACAAATTTGACAATTGCTTCATCTTTACTAAAGAAAATGTTCATAAACTTTGATTTTCTAGTTGAAATTCGTTCTGGACCTCCAAGTTCATGAAGCACAGCCTCTTTGACTTCAGTGTAGGTTAGTTTTTGCAATGTGAGGCATAATCAACTCAATTCTCCACTCATCTAAGCAGTTGATCATAGTGGCCACTTTGTTACGGTCACTAGCCCCATACATTGCCATTTCAAAGTATTTAACAAATGTGGTTATACTTCCATTCTTGTCAAAATCAGGAAGGTTTGCTGGTTTGTATTTATCATTTTCCCATCCATGGTTATCACTATTACTTCTTATGTGGCTTGAGCCAGGCGTACTAGGGCGCTGAGGCATTGCACCATGGGTTGAGGTGTTGGGGTTGGCCAATGAATCCATATTGCTATGCATTTGTTGACATGGCCCAGCATCTGTTTCAGTAGCTACTTCCAAAGCTTCATCCTCATTATATTCAGAAGAGTTTTCAGTTGAGTGGTTCATGGCGCACTGGCAACGGCCATCATCCAAAGCTTGGATTTGATTGTTGATTTCACTTTCCCAATTGACATAATTTTGATTTTTTTTACTCTAATTTCACAATATCCTCATTCAAGCTAGTAGTTTGTAGTTGCATGATGGAAATCACTCGGTCATTTTCCTTAATTACCTTCTTGCAATGGTTTACTTCTCCATGAAGAATATTGTTTGACTCATTAATAGAGGTAACATACTCATTAAGATTACTGATCTGTCAATTAAGATGATCAATAGACTCTTAAATTTTTTCATTCTCAGTCCGTTGGCCTTTAAATTGTGTGTGCCAGTAATTGATTTTTTTGGTGTAATAATTATTCATATGCAAAATTTGGGTGCTCAGTAATTTATACTGGTCCAAAATTCAATGTTGTGGTTTAACTGTGCCTCTTGGTCTTTGTGATTACGCCTCATGAACTCTGAAACATTAATGGAAATCTGAGTGATATTGCTAACCCAAGATTTGGTAAATCCTTTTTCCTCCAAGAAGTTGTCAAAGATGGGATGCAATCTGTCATTTAGCTCTTATGCTAATTCTGCTACCTGATCATTAGCCCAAGTGGCTAGATTATAATTTGCCTACAAACTAGAACGGATTTCAGTGAAGTTGAATTTTTAATCGCTCATTTAAGATTTGGCCCACCTGGCTAGAATTGCATGAGAAGTTTACCAACTTGGTAATGGCCAAGTGATGGTGGGCAATTGTCATATGAGAATTTCTGGAGGTGAGGTGTACAAATTTAATTAAGTATTGGGCAATATTCTCTATCTCAATTAAATTGTTTTATATTTGAGCTACACTCAATTGATGATGAGCTAGATATCTCATCCACAACACAGCTTTCTATTATTGGTGATAAAAAAGTATTACTTCTGTTGTCTGCGGGCCCTTATCCCATTTGATACCCTCTTAACAACTAATGTTCAAGACGTTCTAGCTCTTCAGGTGAAATGTATCTGTCAGGGTAGGTAATAATGGGTACATCATTCAAATTAATCTGGAGCACAGTCATTTCAGTTTCCCATTGGGCCCGGTAATGGTTCTGAATAATTGATTATGAGTTATCCTCTGCTTGGCGTGGTCAACATCTGCATTTCCAGCCATGAGCGCCACTTGTTGAAGTTTTTGGCCTACTTTGGATGAAGGTTCTTCTTCTGTGGTAAGGCGGAGTTTCAAGCATCTATTGTATGGCAACAATTGACCAGATGGTGATAATAGTTAAGGCATTAACTCCTTGGAAATAACACTTTGAAGCTATATCCTTCTGTCATTACTTGGACAATGGCTCGCTGCCCTGATCCTTCTGATTCTAAGTAAATTCTTGACTTGATACAGTGTAAAAGTATAAGAAACAAAAAGCTTGTAAATTAAACTATAAACTTGTGGTAATATTTGATGGTACTTTATTGGTATCAACTTGGAGATAATTTATAGGGCTCAATGTTTGCCACATCTTACCCATGACTCCTCATTTTCAATGGCACTTGGCTAGAGAAAAACGTAATAGTTTGTCTGAGAGTCTACAGTCCTTTTGACTTGGGGCATCTCGCATGGCCTCAGGGTCAGTGTTATATTTTTGATATCTCAAGACAGAATTTCTGATGCATCTGCAAATAGCTGAACTGATGCTCCTCTAAAGCAATTGGCAGCACATACCAAGGCGATCATACACTAATTAGTAATTAATTTGATTCAAGAAGTGGATGACTATAAAAATTTTTTAACATAGAACAACAAATCATATATGCCAAAGTCATCAAGTCAACTATTATTATTAAGTCTGACTTTTCCAACAAAGCCCTTAGGCCCATGTCATTTAGTTTAATATAATTAAGTGGAATCATTAGGCTGCAGATCCCAAGCTTTGCATAAGCGTAGGATATACTGATCCATAATCACTAATATCTGATATGATCCATAATAAAAAAAGCATTTTAAATTATGTCCCTTTAAATATCTGAAAATTAGGTCCAGTCAACTACTCAACATCTAACATAGTTTTCGTATTGAGCTTATATTTGTTCTTGGGTTTATTCTAAGCAGGTTTTAAAGCCTTAGGCAAGGACCTTTTCTTTTCCTGTACTATTATCTCCTCAGAGTCTTTATTGATATTTTATTCTTTAGAGTATCCAAAGTTATGTTATGATATCTGCATATAGGTTCAGAACTCGCACATCGGTAGACCTTTCCTGATACTTCTTCTGAATCCTTGAGCTCTTTAGCCAAATTAATTGGCGCTCTAATTGGACCACTAACTCAACCTCAGCTTTGAGAGTTGCTGATAGTTTAGCCGCTACCATTGCAGATACAAGATTAGGGTGTAATTCCGTCAAGACATACAGGAAAGCTGAGATTCAGAAGCCTTTGCCGCCTTAGCCAAAGGATAGAACATGTGGTCATACTCTAATACTGAAGTTGAACCTTAATTTTAAAAAGTAGAGCAGACCAAGCTTCATATTGGGATTCATCTGGACATGCTTCATGGTCAACTATGTTTAATAATAAATCTAGTGAATTAGGTAAGCCTAGTTGCTCTTCAATTAATTCTTCTAATCAGGTTGCTTCATCTTCAGGTAGTGCATCAATGATTTGGCTGATCTGCAGAGAAATTGGTGCTTAACCTCCTGCTGCCTGGGCCAAGCGCCCTTGGAAAAGAATCTTTAACACCACTTGATGTATATTATCCAAAGCTTTAACAGTAAGAGGAGGCCGCATCCTATTCAGTTTGGTCTGGGATAACTCAACGTTCTTTGTTTTCCTCCCTAGTGGCTTACAAATATGAACAAACTCTCACAATAAAAAGCAAGTTAAAAATCACCATCAATAAAGTCGCAGTATAGTAATACCAATATTGAGCTTTGGGATTTACCAATTCCTCTTTAGGATCCCACCATACTGAAAATTTAGCATTTGAGTTTCATCTAATGTAACACAGCTCATGCCAATATGACACATATGAATTGGGTAGGAACACCCAAGTCATTGACCAAAGTAGGGATATCAACCCAGAAATCCACCTTTGGATTTGTGCATTTCATCCAAACCTATCAACAAACCCATGGAAATTAGTTGCAAAAATACTGATGCCAATTAACAAACCCTGACCCAGTGTGAGAGTGTGGAGTGAGGAAATTTCCTGACTAAAAGAACTCTCCAACTCCTTAAGTAGGTGTATTTTTTAAAAAATATGGTTTTAAATATTGGATATATAATAAGGAATGTCTTTATTCTTAGTTGTAAATTCTTATATGATAAAACTGAGGAAACTCCAGTTTGACTTCACTTATTTATGCGCTTCAACTTCTCATAAATTTAGATTTTCCAACCTACATATGGTTCACTAATTTTTAACTTCTGAGGTCCTGGGCGATGAGTTAAATTTATGCAGTCAGAATCATTGGTTTCATATGGAATTTTATCCATTTCAAGATCTTGAAATAAGAATCCAGAAACCTTATTCTGTTTAGGATGACGTTTCCATATCAAAATCACCTGGATTAACCTTAAGTCCAAAAACTAAGGTAATATGTCAGTTAGGGGGTGTCTCAACCGTTACACCCAGGAAGTAAAAACTATTGTATATTGTCACAAGCTGGATTTCATGTAAATGTAATGAATAAGTCTGGATGCCCATAGTGATGAACATACGCAATTTCATCTTGAGTGTACTCATGCATATGATGTGGACTGTCTGTATATGAAGATGGAAAAATTAGCTAGTCTTCCAACGTTAGTTGTATTACCATTTTTTACAACTGCATCTCACAAATGAAAGTATTCTTCAGAGAAAATCTTGGTCTGATCTAAATGGATGAATATCAAACGTTCTGTTTTAATTTTTGCATACATATCTATGATGTATTGGTTAAACAATTAGCAACTTATTAGAATGTAATTGTCTTCATTCTCATAAGTCATTAGTTGTATATAATAATAGTTTATTGCGCTGCATTTCTTATTTGTTTCTTCACCACTGACCGGATTTACATCTTAACGTTGAGTGATATCCATTGGCACCACCCAAAAAAGATTGGATATTGCAGGGCATAGTTGCATTGATGAGTTTCTGCAACTATTGTCAAATGATCTTTTCTTCAATGAAGAACAACATCTCTAGGCTGGAATTGATCTTCAACTGCAACAATTGCCACTATGTCTATAGTTGGAGCATTAATTATTTTCACATGTTATCCATCATGCATTTATCAGCATGAATAACAATCTTTTGTGTATCAGATGAAATCATGCCAATTGCTAAATTGAACAAATGCACTAAATTGTTTTTTGAAGAAGCTCTTACAGTTGGGAGATTATGGACCTTTTTAAGCTGGTAGAAATTCTGCAGTGTGCATTCAATTCATCATTGCCATCACTGATGAAATACATTTGCATGAATTTATGTTGACCGTCTTGGAATGGAATTAGGGATCCAGCTTTATGATAGATTTGTCCTTTCACTCTGAAAGCTGGCATAAAATGTTATGTTAAGATTTCTGCATCAAACAACGTCATTTGTAATTATGAGTTTTATTTCCTGATGTAGATAGAATGCTTTAATTTGGCAGTATAACTGGCAAGCAAAGTTTTCAATGGCTCTGGAGGTTCTCCAAGTTAAGACATTTTAAAATTCCAGTGGTGCAACACATTTCTTTAGTTTCTCAATTAAATTTAAAAGCATTTGCAATGATGAAACAATTCAGTTATAGTGACAATGAGAACATGCTGACTCAAACTATAATCATCAGCTGGGTTGTACCAAAAAGCAAGACAATTGTAATCACATGATTGCTGAGCATGGAGTCATGTTTTACGTTGATCTGCTGTTTCTCGTTGACATCTTTTAGCCACTTTCAGATTGTCACGCTCATTCTGTTGAGAACAAAGCAGATTTGAAGCTGCAGAACGCAATTTTTATGCTTTCACTGTTCATCCTCACATCTGGCTGCGTTTCACTCTGATGCTTTCTTGGCATGTATTTGAGTCATTCTTTCTCTTTTTTGCTCATTTGCTGATGCCCATTCTTCCTCAGTTTGATTTGCAATTACTTGTCATACTTTTTTCACTCCATGAGTATGATGACATATGATTGATCTTCTTTGAGACATTATTTGAATAAACTAAAACATATTAATTGCAATGAAAAAGGAGTAAGAAAGTTAAAACAAAAACATAACAATTGCAAAATATTAAAAAATAAAAACATGAACTAAAAACAAAAGAATTAATTATAAAAAATTAACCAATTATTTCAATGTAAATGAAGATTAATCAACACAACTCAATTCCAATGCAATGAGATTTAAAATATCTCAATATGCTCAAACAAATCACTTTAGATAATTAAATTTATTGAATAATTTGAATTTAAATGAAAAAATTGATACAGCCAATTTCACTGCCAATTTCACTTAAAAATAAGAAAAACAGTTAAAAAATGAAATGAAAAACAATGAAAAAAGAAAAAATATTCCTACTTATGAAATG
The DNA here is from genome assembly GCA_022478985.1 of Massospora cicadina. Classification (NCBI taxonomy): domain Eukaryota; kingdom Fungi; phylum Entomophthoromycota; class Entomophthoromycetes; order Entomophthorales; family Entomophthoraceae; genus Massospora; species Massospora cicadina. The sequence continues at coordinate 107,980 of JAKSZP010006741.1, forward strand.
ATTGCTATGGTAAATGACACAGCTCAATTATAATGCAATGTCACACAAAATAAGTAAACATGCTGTCAAGAAGCATGCTGTTCATAATGAGCAATGTTTAGTAATGTGTGTGTTGCTGTTGCATCCAACAAATGGTGCTCTTTTTCAAAAAAGCATGTTTTTACCTGCCACAGGTGTAACATCTATATAATAGGTATATTAAACATGCGCACATTTAAATGCAACATAGTGTCAAAATCTTAAAACAATTGGTGAAGAACTTTCAGATGTTTAAGTCTTTAAAAAAAGAGCATTTAATTTTTTTATTTATGTAGATTAATAAGGAGTTTATAAAGAGCAACTTATGTCAGTAAAGTTTACATTATATCATTACTAGAACATATAAAAGGAATGTGCAAACAACTATCTAACAGGCTTTTCTTTCCACTCAAGTTCACTTTAGAGTGATTTGTTTAAAGTAATAAGTTTAAATTTATTACCGCCACCTGGTCACACTCTTTTACAATATTTCCACAGCTCAGCCACCTGCTGCTCCAATATGGGGTAGCGGTGCTCTACCACCTAGCGTTTTCTGCCCTGTGGGAAAATGCATTTGCACAGTATCAAATAGCCTGCCATCTTCTTCCAGCCATTTTATCCCACCATGGGATTTAGCACTCCACCTGGCGTGTATCCACCCTTATTGCCCCCATCCTCTTGCCCTCCCTCAATCCACAATATGATTTTGCCTCTGAGTTGAAAACGGGCGTTTATTCCCATATGCCAACAAGACAATTATCAAATTGGCCACCACTGCTTTTGCTCTGGATGGCTTTATCAATTTCTGCCCTTTTTAGGCTATTTTGATATTGGATTCCAGACGGAGGAGGCCGCTTCAGCAGTGGCTTCTACTCCCCTTATTTTTAAAACACTCCCATCCCTACTACCTGAACTCACCTGCCTACAGATACCACAATGGTGGTATCCTTTGCATCCCTCCCTTCCCACCTCCCACACCCAAATTTTGTATGATCAGCTGATGGCGGGGCTTCTGGCATATAGATCTCAGCTCAACCTCATCTTTTCTGTTCCCTCCAGTGCAGAGCGCCTTGCTGCCCCTTGTGAAACTGCCACCATTATCCCACACCACCTTGTCATAGCCCACCAAATCCCCCCATGCTCATATTGCAGCAGCGCCTGAGCACTTTTTTTGGGCTTAGGTGGATAATGGTCACCAAATTTGTCCCCTCTGTTTTGGACTTGACAATTCCAAAAAATCCTGCCCCCAAGCCACTTCCTCTGATGCAGCTTCAGAGCCACATTCAGAAGGTTCTGAATGGTGCATTTTGCTGCCCCCTCTCGCCCAACATTCTCATTCAATGGGACAGAGTGGGAAATTGACCCCCACCAAATCAACCACCCAAATTAACCCACCCAATTCTATTCCCACCAATCAGAGTCAGGCTTGGGCCACTATTTGCTCCCAAGCAACCCATTCACCCACTACCACCCACCCAACTTCTAATGCCACTATTCTTGTAAACCAGAATCCATGGGACCTATTAGCTGAGATTGATGTATCAGGTAAAGTTATTATGAGTGAGCAAACTGTTCAACCTCTTGGCCAGTTTGATTATGTTCAGGCCAAATTTTTCCTCTCTGATTTTAATGATACCCCTCCCACCAAACGTTTTACTCCTAAACCCAATGCTGTCCCCTAACAAAGTGACCACCAGCTTGCCTTAGCTGCAGTGGCCTCTCCCAAGTACCCAAACCTATGCAAAGCAGTGGCCAAATTAGTGGCTCAATACCAACTAGTGCTACCCACACTCTACTTCCCCCAAATTTCCTTGAATCTCCCTGCAGAAATATCTCTAAATTATTTGATGATGTTAAAGCTGCTGTCATGCATGTTGCTAAACTAGCATACTTTAACCCATCTGCTAAAATCAACCACCAGAGTATCTCCAATTTTGCCCAACTCCCCAAAGCCCACATACAAGCTGAATTTCACTTAGCAGAATTTATTGAAGCTGTCTACCATGCTGGTCTTGATGAGGAGGTGGAGAACTCATACTACAATGTCATCCACCCAAACTATGCTGATGCCCTGACGCCCTGGCTCTCCACTTTTCTATCTCTCCAACCAAAATGACATAGTCATGGTGAACTCATCTACAGACAAACCGCCTGACCTCCCCTCACCCTTAGCCATGGTGGGTTAGCAGTTTCTGCTCCCCACCTGGTTTTGGTGTTTATGTTTTGTCTTCCCAGTCATTCTTGCAATTGAGTTGTTTTATTTTATTTTGGTTTTTGAGTTTTGGCACTGTCTGTCCCCTGGTTGGTGTACTTCAAATAAACTTTATTAAAAAATTAGTAAAATTTACAAAAGGAATGTGCACATATATCACACTAATGCTAGAACCATGTAAGAAAAGAGGTCAAATCCATAAAAAACTTTATGTATGTGTTTAAAAGTTCCTTACATCCTATGATTGACAAAAAATAATACAAATGAGCATAAATTATAAACAATTTTTTAAGCTAGTCTCATTAATTGTTATAAACATTAGGGGTGGATGGCATAGTTGGTAGGGCGCATGACTACCAACTTAAGGGTGATAAGTTCAATCTCATCCTTTGCATATTATCAGAGTGCCAGTGAAAGATTTCTATTGGTGTTAGTAGAGTATCCAGCCTCAAACTCCTTAATAATGACAGTTTGCTAATATACTGAATCCCAATCTGGAGATGAGAAAAACTTCTTTTGACAGAATTAATCATATTCAGATTTTATGCCAACATTTAATTTATCACTTTTAGTATTATCCAACCCTTAGTCAGCTCACCTTGGTAATAAATAGTCATAATCATTGAGACAACAGGATATGTGAATGAGGTGGATATCTTACATTGATGAATCCCCCCTCAGGTTGGGACCATCTAGTACTAAAAAAATGAGGTGGATATCTTGTTAACAGATTAGTCTCTGCATTAGTTTAAGATGTCCCAACTCTTTGGCACTAAAGTGAAAGCCCTATATATAGTCTGTTAATAAATAGAAATTTGGGCTTACTTCTTTTTACATTACTTCTCTTTTATGAGCTTATTTGTAAGCTAAGAGGAATTAGCTTGAAATATATTTTATTTAAAAAAGATTTAGCAGTAGCAGAAATACTCATATGGTAAAAACATATTTTCTTTCTAAAAAATACCATTAATTTTTTAAACCAAAAAATGATAAGAGGAGGAAGGAAATGTTCTTTCATTCTAGCCAGATGGGCTTTGAACTTGTTATGGCATTTACTACCCCACCTTAGCTTATGGTTAAAGGTGCGTGCAAACTTTATCGATTAAAAAACATAAAAAAGGGCTCTTACGGGAATTGAACCCGTGACCTCCTCCACCCAAAGGAGGAATCATACGACTAGACCAAAGAGCCTTATTTTTTATATATTTATACTTTATTTAAAAAAATAAATGGGAAAGTAAGAGGGGAGGGCGGAACATAGGTGATTTGGCCAAGGAGTAAGGACCAGGAATTCGGGCTGCTAGAAACCTAGCACCTCCGACCATTGCTGGTCGGCAATAGCCATTTCTAGCCACAGTTCTAGCATTGGCAGGCTTACAGGCCATATAATATTTAATTGATTCATTGCTTCATTGCATATGACAAGCAATCCAATGGGAAAAACCAAACAAGCAGCTTTGTAACACCTGAGGATTAGATGTGAGAATTTTGTGATCCATTGGAGCTGATCATAGATAATCTGAATGGTCTACAACACCAAACCTTTGTGATGGGGGTGCTCATTGGCCAAACTCTTGGCAACAAGAGCTGAGTGTATCACCCATATATGGTAATAGTAGATGAAGGCTCATAATTGGATCAGGGATAATTGCAGGGTTTTTGCAAAAATATCCTGCAACAGATGTATTTCCATCAGTGATTGTTCACCCAATAGGATGTAATGCATCATGGACCAGTATTTGTTAAACATGGCACATTCATAATATCAGTGAGTGATATCTGCTTCCAGTTCAGCGCATACAGGACACTCATTGTGCAGGTAATCCAGTCTGCTGTGCTTACTGGATTTAATCACACAGTGTAGGATTTTTCAGGTTACTGACCACTGTTTGGCCATTACCAGTCAGGAGTTGGGGCCTGAGATCAACTCCTTTCTTTAATAGTTAATGTCATGACCTTCAGTTGTCCAGTCATTCAAAATTCATGGTTACATGCGTGGGTTGCACCCTGGTTTCAGGAGCAGATCCCCATACTTGATCAGGGTCAATTTTTAGCTGATTTTGATTGACTTGGTAGCATATTCATGGGCAATTTGATTGTGTTCTTCCCAGTTTGTTGCATAAATCATTGCAGAATTATGGGCCTCAACATCCCTTTGAATTTGGTCGACATCCTGATCTGCTAGTTCAAACAACCAGCTGCCCAGGCGCACTACCTGATTGCAAAGTCACCAGTAATATGGGTGACCTTTTGGGAAGTACTACAGGTGGTTTGCCATTCATTTGCATAGTGTGTGGGGTGAGACCAGCTCCTGAATGCCCTGAACTCTAGATCAGTTAAAGCTCCAAGCTTGGGTCAGGAAGTGCATGTGCATTTGCATCAATCTAAGAAATGACTTCGCCCAGATCTGTCAAGCATGTGATTTAAAATCAAGAAGGCCTATGCCTTTTTTGTTTTTTGGTTTGGACAAAGTTTCTAGTGCTATTGGTGCTGCTTTTGCCTTGAACCATAAGAAGGTATGGAGCATTGTCCTGATTTTTTCTCTATGTTCAGGCTCATTGGCAGCACATGGGTGTCATACCACAATTTTGAGAAGATCAATACATTGATTGCCAACATTTTCTCCTTGAGGCATAGTCTGGCATTATTCCAGCATGCCATTCAGACCAATAGACTTGATACTACCTCTTACTCAGTTTCCAGTACTGCTGGTCCCTTATCATTAAAGAGTATCATGAGGTATCAGATCATCTGGAAGTTCATGATCAGTGTTGTGTCAGTCAGCATGCTAAAATTCAGGATGCTGATCCTCATCACAGAGGTTTTAGACAAGTTGATCTTTGCATTTGATGCTAACTGGTATAAGTTTAGTAGCTCCTTGGCGCCCTGTATGTCAGTCAGCGAGCTAATACCTACTACTGTGTCATCATCAAAGGCCAGAATTTTCAGTGGCATTTGGTTGGGGTGGACTAGGCCCTGGAGTTTTGTGTCAGCCGCTGCCAATAAAATGTTAGCTGCAAAGTTGAACAAAATTGGTGACATAGGATCACCTTGTCAGAGACCCTTCCTGACTGGATTTCATTGGTTACGCCACCTGCAATGATCACCTTGGTTACCAGGCCTGAGTACAGCATTGTTATCTACAATCTAAAGGTCTCAGAGATACCAACTGCATTCAATGCCTCATTTAAGAAGGACCATGCTACTCAATTGTAAGCCTTTTCCAAGTTGAGGAACATGATATATCCCTGCTCAGTTCCCTCATATCCTGGAGTATGTTTTGGGTTGCCCCAATGCTGTCCTAAATGCTCTGGCCCTTGATGAAACCATTTTGGGCCTTACATAGCGTACACAGTGCCATTGCCATCAGTCAATTTGATAATATGTGCATGAGCAGCTTATAATCACCGTTAGATAGTGCAATTGGGCACTAGTTCCATAGTTGGCGTTGGAGTCCCTTTTTGTACAAGAGTACAATTTGAGTCTCCTGTCCTCCTAGTATTTGATGTCTGTTCCACAAACAGTGATTAAATAAGGACTTGAGTTCTGGTGCAATATGGTCGCAGAATGTGCTGTAAACCTCTGCACACATGTTGTCAGGACCTGGTGCCTTCATTCTTGGTGACTCTTTTAGTGCCACTTAACTTCATCAATAGAAATTTTGGCAGATAAGTTAGTGACATCTTCCGGCATACAGCCCCCAAGTGCCAGCTTGGCCAGGTAAATTAAGGCATTTGTAACCGATTTGCTTGTTTCTCACTGACAAAATAGCTCACTGTAGAAACGTTTGATCCCGCGCTTGATCATTTTGGGTCCATTAATACTTCCCCTTCCACCATCTCTAATTACCATATCCTAGCCTTGGTTCTGATTTTCATGAGGTGCTCCAGGCCCTCTTTTGTCATTGTCCCTACTAAGCTCTGATATCAATAGGTAGCGTTGATCTGTCACTCCTAATCCTGTTTTTCCATTAAGGCCTGATACCATTTGTGAATTGTTTGATACTTGCTCCACCATTCTTCGCTGTCCTGCTGAGTGAGCTTCAACCTCTCCAGTGCAGTTTTCAGCTGTTTCATGGCGGCAGTTCACTTGTAGGTGGTCACTTTTTCAAACTTCATAATATTGTTCTCCATCTTCTCTTTGATCCAGATCCATTATTCCAGAGGGTCAATCTCTGGATGGAGATCCAGATATGTGACCAGTCAATCCATTCCAGCTTCAATTGTTCAGCGCCATTACCCATCTCTCAGCGTGGCTGGTGCCAGCTGCCATTCACAGTTCCTCGGGGGTTCATACATATTGATATCCATGTGGACAATCATGTGGTTGCTTTCAGCATATATATTGACTTCTCTGTTGGATATCAGCGGCTTGAGGTCAGATGACACCACTATATAATCCAGAAGCGAACCATCCTGTGGGGTTCCAGCGGAGTCATATGCCCATCATGTTAGGTTGGATAGGTCGTTATCCTCTTCATCAATCATGAGGCACATCACTGATTTGACTAGGTATTCTAGCATATCATCAGCCTTTCAGTTGGGACTTTTGCTTGTTGGAAACGTATCCCAACTCACATTTGTCAACCAATTCAGGTCTCCTGCTATAAACATCATCGCTTCAGTTGGTACTTCTGATATTAAATCCCAAAATACTCAGTTTTCTCAGGGCTTTGGCAGAGCGTAGACTGCCACCACTCAAAGGCTCTTGCCAGTTTCTCTATGCATAGCGGTCACTATCAGGATCCTTCCAGTGTGAGTTTTCTCCTCAAATTCTAGGTCTATTTCTGTTCAGTGCGATGATCACCACATGATCTATCCAGAGGGCTTGGTCGCCTATTTGTTGGGACCACGGGTGGTTTGTCACATCATGGTTTGAGATTGGCACCATTTCCTTTTGGCTACCTCCTTGAATTTCTGATATTAAAATTTATGTCTATATTATTGTTTGTTTTGAAATGGTGTATCTTCCGCCTTCTCTTTTGTATGATTGTCATCCCCTGAGCATTCATGATTGCAATCCTCATTTATGGCTGCCCAACCCACGAGCATGAGGATTAATATTTTCTGGGTTGTGGATTGAGTCACGGATGGAGGTTTTCTTATTGGTTGTTGGTGTCACTGAGGGTGGGTGGGGGTATTGTTTGACTTTTGGGGTCTGTTGGTCAGAACTGGGATTATGTTGCCAGGCATTCTGTGCAACAAAAATTAAGTCGCCATCCTCATCTCCCTATTGATAGGCAGGGATGGTTTTATTACCAGATCTGGGTGCTCCTTGGTCCCTACTGGTGGTGTGGCAGGTTTCCACTCATCTGTCAATTGGATTCTCACCCCTTAACTTGATTTTCAGCAGATCTAGACTTTTTGGTTAGGTTCAATCAATCAACTTTGCTGATTGCATCAATTTGGTTGTTTTATTGCTAGTCTCCTCAGGTTTGTTTGTCAATGATTTCCAAATTGACTTCATATTAACTTTTGACTTGTCAGGCTTTGATTTTTTATTTATTGGCATATTATGCCTCCTGTCCCTTCTTGGGGGATTTTTTTGGGTTCGCCTTCTGCCATCTTTTTTCCTTGCAGATCATCCATTCTGCTTGGAATGAGCGTGGCGCCATCAGTTTGGGTCTCATTCTTTCGTCCATTTTGTGCAATTTGGGGTTTGGGTTGATGAAAGGCTCATCTATTGCTTCAGGTAGCTTGGCCGCTTCTCATTCCTATGCTTCCCTATAGACAAGGTCCAACTCTTGTTGTTGGCGTTTTATGTCCATGACCTCTGTTAGGTTCCATGGGATCCATTCTTTGGCTTTTGGTTGAAGGAATGTTTTGGCCCCAAACTTTGTGACCACAAAGATGGGGTCATATTTTTACTCTCAAGGGGTCTTTCCTTTTTGATGGTGGCATTGAGGCATTGTGTGGCAGTCTGGTAACAGAACCAGAACACTTGCTTTACATCTTATTTCTCAACATATATGACTCTGATTAGGCTGATCAGGAGGATGAATTGCAGTAAGGATATATTGTTCAGCTTCATCCGCAGCGCCAGTTCATATAGCGCTTCAACTGTTCATAGGTGAAGGCACTTTGTGATGTAATCACCACTGGCTTACCAAAATTCTATTACTTCCCAATAGTACATTAGTCTGATATAGATTGCTTCGTGCACCCATTCCCTATATTGATTATTTAGAAGATTTTAGAAATGTCACGCATTGTGTGATTTGGTTAGTATACCTAGTCAGTTCTGTTTGTAAATAGACTCCCTTATACTCAATGCTGATCTCAAGGAGATTTTTATGATACAATTCACCTGGGATTTTTGATATTGATATAGCCATGTTTGGGTACCCAGTGATGTTTGAAGTCCCCTCCTGCTAGTACCTCATTGAGCTCCTGATAAATTGACATTATCAGGTCGGACCACTCCTCCTCCTCCACCAGCTACAGGTGGAATCAGATTGCATCCTTTAGATATGACTTAGGCGCTTAGTGGTCCATGAAGCCTTCTCTGATTAGATGGTGGGTGTATTCATTATACTTCCAGCCCCATTCCATGTGTTATTGTTGGTTTGGGCTGCCACTGCGTTGTACAACTTGGATTTCATGCTAGGCTTAGGTACTTTGGCGGGGGTTTCCCCTTCATTATCCAGCTTACTAACACATTGAGGCTAAATCACCAATTGAGAAATGCTTTGATCTGGTGTATGCTGACACCATGGTGATTAATGCTTCTAGCCATTTGTGCTCTGATCTCAAGGTTTTGCCACTCAGGGGCATCTGTTGGCAAAAATCCCAGTTGGTACCATTTGAGGGTGGGTTCTGGGCTGCACATTGGGTGCAGGTATTTCTAGAGGGCCTCCAGCGTAATTGAACTATGCTGGCACCAGTCCCTTACCATAACACTGTTTCAACCGCCATCTGTGAAAATTTGTGCCTTGGCAGCCAGAACTCCCACCTCACACTACTTAAAGGCTTTGGAAGGGGTGAAACCTTTGGCAGTATATGGGGCAGCTACTGTCAGTTCCAGAAACAATTGCTTCCAATACCAGATGGTTTTGATTTGGATTCCTGCTTTGAGCCATTCTCAGCCCAGGTCCAGGGTCATGACCTCTTTCATCGCTGTTGCTGACTGAGGTGAAACCTTGTGTTCCATCCACAGTTGGGCTGACACTGGGGTGAACTCCACTGCATCCCAGTCTGAAGCTTCAGCTAGTGTGGCAACGTCATGACAGAGTTTCCATTTCTCAAGAGAAAGGTCAGCCTCAGAGGGTTTTGTGGATCAGTTTTGTGACTCCCAGATCCATCCATTCACAAACTTGGTTGATACTGGCTCCCATGTGGAACCAGTATTTCATTTCCAATGGAGTGAACCCATTAGCAGACCAGTTAATGGCCTCTTCTGGTGACCAATCCCAGAAGGGTCCCCACTCCACTGACTTCACCTTAATCCAGCCTGCCTTCATCAGGTTGGATGCGGTGGACAGCGGGATTCAGGTGTATGACCAGTGTAGGGCCTCAGTGGCCTTGAAACTGGCCACAATCCATGGCAATGACTCCTCTGGGAAGAATGTGGTGTTATACTATTCCAGCATGGTGTCAACTGAAATGGTATGTTGGGCCCATTTGAGGGTGGTTGAAACATTCAGGAACTGTTTTGCATAATCAGATAATTTTGTTGAAGTGAGTCCTGAGCTCTCAACAGCTTGGGCAAATCTCGCTGATATACTGGCCTTATTGTATTCCATTACATTTAGGAGGTCAATACCAGCTGCCATCCAAGCCTTTGCATCCACTGGCCTCAAGTCTTCCCAAACTGTGGCTTCAATCACTTTATGCTCCAGGGGGAGTTTCATCCATTCATGGGTTACTTCAGTTCAGATTTGTGACGTCTTGAAGAGCATTGCCATCTCAAGTGATATTTAGGTGTTGAGCCAGCATTTGGCTGCCTCAGTAGAAAACTTGTGATTACGCCAAATGGCTGCAATGGCTGGCATAATGTTTTTGGAGATCCATTGTGCCACCATTGAATACAGGAACTGTAGGGCCTCCCATCGTTTGATTTCATGAGATAACATGCTGCAGTGGGCTAACGTGTCCTTCTGGATGGGGGTGTATTTTGCCAGGGGCCAGGTCGCTGACTTGACCGTTGTCAGGGTTTTGGCCCCTTCCAGTTGACCTTTTACTTTTTTTGATGAAATTTTGTGGGTGTCTGATCCTTTAGGTTTGGTCCCTGATACTCCTCCATCCCCATCAGGGATGATCCCTGATGGTTTGTTCTGATTCACTGATCGATTCTGAGCTTATTTTGCCCCTGCTGACAACTTGGATTTGTCAGGGATTGTCCCCAATGGTTTGCTCAGTTTACCAGTTTGATCATGGTCAGGGATCATTCTTCCCCCTGACTGGTCAAAGTTGGAACTAATCCCCAACATTTTTTTGGGCAATTGTCTTAAGAATCATTAGATAATTTCTCTGCCTTGATTGCAAACATTTTTTGTTGTTGCCCATATGAACTGAGCCCTTGGCTTTTGCTGGCAAATTGGATTCAGTCTCTGATCTTACCAAAACTTTGTCAGAATTTTTTGGTTTTTGAAAAAAGTTTTTACCCCTGCAAGGCCTAATCCCCTCACCTGATTGAGGTTTGGTGGGGAATATCCCTGACACCACTAATATTGGCATCACTTCATGCTCCCTGAGGGGGCGTCATCATCTGTTTTTCAGTGGAAACCAATCATGGGGAGCCAGTTGTGTTCAACGCACTTGTTACTGGGTTTTTGTGGTTTTTGGTCAAGTTTGATCGTTTTTTGGTCATTTGTGTTGCCAATTCATTATCTTTTGAGCAACTATTAGTTGGGCCTTTACTGTTATTAGTCATGCGGAGGCCTTTTTCAGTGGGAAGTCATCATTACAGTGCATTTATCTTGGTGTACTGCATAATCAAATTCATATTTGGTGCAAGCAAGCCATCCGTTTTTTATGCTTTGCACAGATGAGCGGAAAGATCTACTTATGCTAAGTGGTATGGGTGTGGTGTACTGCTCTATAGGTGCAGTAATTACAGGCAGGCGGATGTTCTCTCTGGGAATGTACTAATCACTTTTAAATTTAAAAGTGCAATTTGTTAGAGAAAATTATTTTCTACCAAAGAGCCATATCAAACTTCCACATGGAATATTTTTATTTAATAAAATAAAATCAGAATAAACTTACTTTTCTCTTTTAGTGGCTTTATGGCGGTAATCAAACATGGTGTCAGACTTTGCCCTTATATGGATGAAGTATTAATCCTTTGTCTTTCTATTTATATATTACCTATTTATTTTATACTTAAATTACCCTAGTATCCCTTAGTATTTTATCAATAAATGGTATGTCATCAAACTATTTTATAAGTGCAAAATACTATTAAATTTACATTATAAATAAACAAGTGATTCCACATTGATGAATCCCCCTTGGGTTGGGACCATCTAGTACTAAAAATAATAAACAAGTGATTCCCTTCAATTACAGTGAAATAGTGAATAAAAAATTTAGGAAGAAAAAACCTCCTTTAAAAAAACCACTAACAGTATGAAATAGTCAAGGAATTATGATACATAAAATCTTTTATTGTTTAAACCACCTAGTTCTAAAAAAATAAAACCCTTTTTTGAAGTTGGTGCCATCTTCCAATCCAACTTATAAATTTTTCTCATAAATAAAAAATAAAACTGTCATTGGATTAGGTCCAAGAATAAACTATACACACCTTAGAATATGCAGTGCTGAGTATATCTATATATATATAAATAAATGTTTGTTTCTTTGTTTCTTTGTCCCATATGGGTTACTATATCATTCATCCAAATGTGATAAAACTTTGGTGAGTTGTTGTGTGCATGCCTGCAAGGGTTTTTTTTTAAATTCTATTTTCATAGTAAAATAATAAGTTTTATATTCAAGAAGTGAAAACCCTATATGTTCTCAATGGTATTTGCTATATTGTTATGGCTGGGAAGTTTGGTATTTGGTTAGTTTGATAGTTTTGGCAAGTAGTTGGTGGTTTTAGATTGATCAATAAAAATGGTTTAAGCAAGCACTTAGTGGTAGGTTGATTCAATAAGTTAATTGTGTTTGGTAAGCTATTATTATTTTTTGGTCATTTTGATAAGTTTAGTTTAGGGTTATCAAGCTGTTGATAATTGTATAGATTTATCATCTTTGATTTTAGCTAAGTGGTTTATCTATGCTATGATATAAAATCTAATGTACTCAATTTGAATTGTCTTTTATTAACCCTAAGCAATGCTGGGTAATACCACTATCTTTTTATAATATAAATAAATATTTAATCATTTCAAATGGTTTGTTTATTAAACCTGAGCAACGCCAGGTAACTTTGCTAGTATACAATAAAAAATGGCTACTATAATTCAGCTTAAAATATGGCACTGATTTCAAAAAAAGGTTTCATTGAGTATTCATATTTTCTCAATTATTTCTTATTTCTAATGCCTTTTTTATATAAGTTCCTTTTCCTAAAATTTTTTAAAGCAGTTCTTTTTTTCCAATTTTTTTAGACAGTTCTTTTTGCTTCCAAAGAACTTAAAAGCCTGTTCTTTTTTCCAAAAATTTTTAGTGCATTTTTTAAAAAGGTTCTTAGTTTCCAATTTTATTTTATAAAATTCTATCTCTATATAAAAATATTTGAAGTATCACAAGTTCTATATAGAAATAATTAAAATATTGTATATATATTATATATAGTATCTCATAAACAAATGTACTAAATGTAGTTAACCTTAGCATAAATATTCATGAATATTGAAACCATTTTTTTTAGTACTAGATGGTCCCAACCTGAGGGGGATTCATCAATGTCTGAATATTGAAACCATCTTAGGATGTTTTTCATTTTCTTAATTATAAAGAGTTAAATAAAAAAGCTATATATAGAATGTATCAAAGATTTAAAAAGTATAAAGATAATCTTTATATTATTTTAAGTGAGCAGTTTGTTGTTATTTGGTAAAATTGATAGGCTCAATAATTTTTAGTAAGCAGATGATGATTTAATCAATTCAGTAATTCCATTGATTTTGTAAACAATTGGTCTTTATTTTGGTTAATTCAATAGACTCACTGTTTTCAGTATGCAAATGGTGGTTGGTTGATTCAATAGGTTCAATCAACTTTGGTTGAGTGGTTAGTGGGTTTTTATTGAGTTAACAGATTCAATGGTTTTACTATACAGTTTGGTGTTTACTAAGATAAGTTGATAAGTTTAATTACTGTAAGCCTATCAATGCTCAAAACCAAAAATGATATCATATCTATAAAGTTGATTTGGAGCTATCAATATATCAATACTGGAAGTTTGTCATCAATGAACTGGTCTAACAGGTGAAATCCTTCTTCCAATACATTTTAATATGCATACTAAACTAATGGTCAGATACTAGACTAATCCTTGAAAAGTAAAATAGGAACCAAGTTGGGTCATTTTTTTTGAAAAAGAAGATCACAAATTGATCTAGTAGTTTCAGAGTTATGTGCAAACAAACATAAAAAAGAAAATATTATATAAAGGTCAAATTGTGAACCCTCTCCTTCTTCAAAGTTGGTTAAAAATTAGGAATGTATCACCTTTCTGATCCATCACCTATGTTTTACAATCTTCCTTCTCGTTCCACCCTCTATATCATATGAAAGATGGGAATATTATTAGTCTATTTCCAGATTAAACAGGATATAAACTGTTCATTTTATTATGTCCCTAATTTTTCCCTGGTACTTTAGGTAATACCAATAAATATATTGGTAAGCTAACTTTTAAACCCTTATATTTAAGTATTTTGTAATGTTCCCTTAGGGACCTATAACATCCATTTAGCAGGTTGTGTCCTATCATATTAATCATATAAGCCATTAAAAGATCTCAGAACCTAATTCTAGTAGGTTATTTCCAAATAAACATACTGATATTGAAAATTTGTTGGATAACATCTGGCTAATAATTTTGCCACTATCAGCAGGCTGGTAACCCAACAAATGAAAATACTTTAAAATATATTTATACAATAATAAATATCAATTAATTCTTACATATAATGCCTTAATTAACCAGGTAACCCTAATCTGTGTTACTATAATGTTTGTATCTACTCTTACTAATTTACACAAACATTTTCATTAGTTGGTCTAATATTTACTGATCAAGAATGCTATTGACACTCAGGTAACTTTAAAAGAACAATTAAGAAAAATTACCTTACACCCCTATATATTCTCTAACTTAATTCTTTAGTACTCATAAAACATGATAGATAACATCTTATGCTCTTTAAGCTTTAAATACTTGATGCTACTTATCTTCAACAAAAAGTAAAAAGTAAAAGAACTTTAAATACTATTTTAGTGACCTCTTAGGCACAAATTTTTACTTCTATAAAATATAAACTTTATCTGATGTCTTTAAAAGTCCCTTTAATTTTATAAAGCATAACTGTTGAGCTTTTTATTAGAATTTCCATAGGAATGTCCTTCAAAGGCTGCATGCTTATAAGGAATTGATAGAACCAGCAAAATTACCCAAGATACTTTCTCTCTCTAGGGTAAATCACCCAACGGAATGATCATCATCAGGGAAAATCTCTTGGCAGATTTTCTAAATATAGGCAAAGTTTCTGCTTTAGCAGGAAAAAATTACTAGTTAAAATAACTTGGTAAAATCAACTCAAGAGCAAAAAAGGTTTTTATATAATTTCATCCTAGCCCTTTAGTAGAATTAGGGAAAATAGAAACTGGTAAAGAATGGGGATAAATTGCTATATCTGGTCAGAAGGGGGTTGGTGAGGCAATTTATCACAAGTAATTCAAGTAGATATTCAGATTTACTAAATGGAAAGTGGTCAAGGCAATATAGCGTCAAGGCTAATAATTTAAGGCTTTTGGTCAACAAATCATTAAGAGCCAGTAAGACAACTTAATGGTAAATTTGGCGCATTGCTCCAATGATCCATCACCTATTAAATTATAGATAAATTCAATTAGGAGGTAATTAAAATGGTAAGCCATTTAGAAAACTAAAGTCAAGACTTCCTTTGCTTGTGGCAAAGACTGACAATGTCCATTGCCCTTCTGCACATTAATGCAGTGCTAAGTATGAACATATTTTTTAAGAGAGATAATATAAGAACTAACTTGTACCTTTATATTGGTTCCATACCCTATGTTCATGACTCTTTTATGCTTTTTATGATTTATCCTTAGACTGAACCATAAATTAGAGTGATGCAAATACTATATAAAATAGTTTAGCTTTTTTAAGCATTAGAGTATCTGGTTTTAGTTACTATTACAATATTCTTATGAAAATGCGCCTAGCTAACATGAAAACGCTCTATTTTATGCATTTGTTCAGTAACACTATATATTGAGCATATCCAATAGCATATGTAGCACTTTTTTGACATGAATATTCCTATAGCTGGGGAGTATGTTAAATCCAGGCAAGTATGAGATCATGGCATGATGAGCTTAATTATTATAGATGAGTATCAATTTATTCATAAGCTGACCTATAAAATTCACTAATCTAAAATGAATCAAAATAGATAGCAATCAGTGTATTTAGTATAGTTTTATCCAATAAAATCAACTGTACAATATTAAACATACTACCTTTTCTTTTGCTTCACATTACTTTTAGAGATATTTGATAAAGAAACCATTTTTTTCACCACCACCTCTACTGCTTCAGTTTTCCATTTATGTCCTCAGATCCACCACCTGCTGCCCCGGTGTGGGGCAGCGGTGCTACGCCTGCTAGCATTTACCGCCCAGCAGGCAAATGCACATGAATGGGTTCATCCAGTCTGCCAAATACTTCTGGTCAATTTGTCCCTCCAAGTGACTTAGCACTGCACCTTGCATGAGTCCACCCAACCCGCCCCCACCCCCTAGCCCTACCTCAATCCAATATCCACTTTTGCCTCCATGTTAAATACAGATGTCTCTTCCCATATGCTGACAAAGCAATTATTGAGCTGGCAACCGCCTTTGCACCTGCAGGTTTTATTGACTTCTGCCCTTATAAGGGCTATTTTGATATTGGCTTCCCCGCAGAAGAGGATGCAGCCGCTGCTGCAGCAATGCCCCTAATTTACAAAAACACATCCATTACTACCACCTGAACTCGTCTCCCCAATGATACCACACTTGTAATGACCTTTACAAACCTTCCCTCAGACCTTCCCCCTCATACACTATATGAGGAGTTGATGTCAGGGCTGTCCACTTATGGCACAAACCCCATCCTCCAATTCCTTGTCCCAAGTGGTGCTGAGCGCCCAGTGGCACCTCAGGCAATGGCCACCATTACCCCCCACCAGCTAAACATGACCCAGCACATCCCACCTCATGCCTATATCCCATCTGCACTTGACCATTTCTTTTAGCTTGCACCACCAATGGTCGCACAATTTGCCCCCTCTGCCATGAGTTGGACCATATGAAAAAAATATGTTGTTACAATTCAAACCATGTGACCACTTTTATCTCCATCCATGAGGCCACACTAACAGTGTTTGAATGGGGATTTTGGCTGCCCCCACACTCACAGGCCATGCGCTCATTGAATCAGATACAAAAACTACCAGCTCAAGCTGGCCAATTTACACCTGTTCCAACCAATCAGGTGCAGGTTTGGACCCAAATTCAATCCAAACAATTTTCCGCCCCAAAACTTACCCAACCCAAGCCACTTATCACCAAATCAATCCTACTCAACCAAAATCCCTGGGAATTATTAGATGAAGTGAATGAATCTGGTGAAGATATCCCACCACCAGATTTCCCACTTAGTATTAAACCTTATCTAAATTCAGATTTTGATGCCCCACTCCTGCCCAAGCAATATGTCCCCAAAATCCAATGCTTCCCCCTTCCTGAGTGACCATCAGCTATCCAAGGACGCGGTAGCTTTACCTGAAAATTGCCATCTCTGTGAAGCCATGGTAGCCTCTGTCACTGAATTTAAATAAGGGCTGCATATTCCTCATGTTCCCTCCCAATTTCCCTGCTGTTGCAGAAGAAGAAATCACCTGACTCAAGGAAGCTGCCATTGCCACTGTCAAGAATTTCGCTGAACTGGAAGATTTTTTACATCCACATGCATCACCAGAGCCAACATTGTAAAATTTACCCAGCTTCCTGATGTCCACATCCAAGCTGAATACCAGGTTGCCAAACTGATAGAGGCTATGCTCCAGGCTCAAATTGTCAGTGACAAACTCAACATTGATCTTTTTAACTTCAACCCTCATCCCAAGGGATGCTTCAACCCCCTTGCTGTCAGCATTGGTCCGCCTCTTCAATGTGGAAGCTGAAATTGTAGCTGAAAGGTTTAATCCGCCTGATCCCCCCTCCCCATCTGCCATGGTGGGATAAGCAGCTCACTGCTGTGCCACCTGGTAGGTTGTTCAATTTTTTCTTTTTTTGTGTCTCACTGCTCATTTTAGGTGGTCGTTTTTATCCGGTTTGTTTAGTTGGTATTTCAGTTTTGGTAAAGTCTGTCCCCTGGTTGGCATACCTTGAATAAATTTAAATTTAAATATAAAACATATTGTGTAATGATTAGATTAAGGTGATAATTGCATTTCAACTTTAGTTAATTTTCTAAATCTCAATTCAAATCATTTAAAAGATTTTCTAGTTTGGTTGGGTTTGGGCGCTGGGTTGTGCATCACCTGGGCCATTCTTTAGGCTTACAAGAGCCAATTAATGGTTCAGGCGAGGCCCCAAGAGGGTAATCATAAAAGGTTGCACCAGCAGATTTCAGAAGCTCACTTAGGAATTGTCTCCCCTGAATTTTTTTCCTTGAAAAGCAAGTTCAAATCTACCTCCTCAGACAACTCTGCTTAATGGTACTTTTATTTGAGAATAAAATAAAGGTTGGTTTTGGGGTTTGCACCACCTCACTTACCTGTTCATCTTTTGGTTTCATTTTTGAGTTAGTTTGCATGTAGTTGGACCAATCCAACTACTATTCAACATTGCAACCAACTTTGGGTTGGTATATTTTAATGCTGTTAGTTAGCGCCAAATCTACTTACAATTGTGACACTTGGAAACTGGGGATTTTATGACTGTTACATATTAACATTAATATGTCCTATAACTGGGGGGCATATTTAATATCTAAGTAAGTAAGAGATCATACCATAATTAGTTTAATCTATAGATGTGTATCATTTTTTTGCATAGGTCTACCAATTAAAGCAACTAAACTTAAAAAAATTATTGTAGATGACAATCAGTAAATTTAGCGTAGATTGACTATTAAATCAACAAATTTAAAAAGAGAAATAGAAAAAGTATTTGAGGTGGTTCAACCTTGGGACAAATATACCACACCAAGAATTTTTTCTAGCCAATAAAGGTTTTGAACTTGTATTGAACAAAACCTGCACTAGGGTGGAAGCAGTAACTACTCTGCTAGGCTAACCACCCTTAGTAAATTTAGCATAAAGTGACCAATAAACTCAATGAGATTTAAAATGAATTATTGAAGATGTTTATCAGAAAATTTAGCATAAATTGTCCAATAAAATCAACTAAATGATAATATACATATTGTAATATATATCCTACGGCTGGGGTTTTGACATATATTACTATGGCTGGGTGTATGTTTAAAAGCTGGTTAATGGTATTATTTCATAATGTGATGAGTTTAAATTATCTTAAATGATTATTGGTAAGTTTGGTATGAAATTGGGACAATCAAACAGCTAAATAAATAAAATGAAGTATTGTAAATGGTCATTGGCAAATCTATTAAACAATTAGGCAATCAAAATCAATTAAATATACAAACACACAATAAAATTATACCTTATGGTAGAAAGCTAAAGTGCATAAATATGTCTTACTTATAGCTGGGCTTTGCTCAAAACTTTACAATTTCATTTTCAATCAATTTGTGATGCTAAATTACATTTTATCATTCAACTCTTACAAACTTAGCTTAGTGTACCAATCAAATTGTGAAGAATTTACTAAATTGGTTAAATTGAAATTCTACCCTCTATGATTTAATCAGTGAGTCATGAGTCTTAGCAGAGCAAATCAGAAAGTGCAAAACTTAATTAAAGTTGAGTTACTTAATCTTACTGCTGATTGTTCAAGGGTATGAGCAAATTAGATACTCAACTTTGGATTAGGTTCAATCATATATAGCTGATGTAGTCCTACTGCCACAACTTTAGTGGATTTTGAAACCCATGTATATTTTAAACAAATTTATGCTGTCTTTTAGATTCTCAGCCAATCAGAGAACATAATTAAGCAAACCTTGTAATATGTTAATATGTCATTAAAAAAATCAACCCATTATACTGATCAGCTAATCAAAAGCTGTGGACTAACCAGATGCGTATGATCCTGCTAATAGCTCTAATTCCAAGTTTGGAAAATTAAAAACAGTAAATCAGAGCTCCTGGTTACAAAAAAAATTAAAAATAAACAAATTGAACCAATCAAATAAACCCAATTATAAAACAAACTGCCTTGCAAAAACCATTGGTCATATCAAATTAACAAATCTGTGTCAAACCTCTTAGCTAAATTATTACCAATTATCATTAAAATTGTATAAAATTTTCATCTCTTATATATGACCTTTGTTTGAATATATTATTCTTTTGAACTAATTCTACCTACATTGGTTTCCCTTTTTAATAGAATATTTGTACAAAGTATGACTGAAATTGGTAAGTAGTTTTAAAGGAGAGGTTGAAAAAATATACTCACATACATATACAATGATTTTACTTATAAACTGTTTTCTTAAACCATCACTACTAAACGCTGCCAAATCTAAAATTAAATCAAATAAATTTTTAAATCCATCTTTGTTATCAGCTATTCTGCCTGATGTCACTCACTGTTTAATTAGGACAACATAACCAATCACTTAAGCAATCTAACTATCCTAGTCATCTTTCTTTTATAAGTTAAATTATAAGATGAAATGATGACATCAAAGCATGACAATAAACGAAATGGTAAAGATAGTTTCAAATAATGTTCAGTCATAAGAAATATCCATTCATTTAAAATTTTTATTATAAGGTAAAGCTTGATTTATATTTTAGTATAATATATAGCATTGCGTCATAAATAAGCTTTGTTTCTATACTATTGTATGATTAATTTTGTAAGATTACCAGCTGCAGCTATTGATATGGACTGAACCTAAACTACTTAAGGAACAAGTGGGGTTCTAACAGAAAAGACTTTCACCTGTCCAAGATTAGAAAACTGAGACATATCTTAGATGAACGTAGAGTGCTGATGCCTCTCCCTTTATGAGACCCCACCTCACAAACAGTTTCTGACCTAAAAAATCATTATCACAGAATCAGATGAAGCCTATATCTTTAAATATACAATTTTGCTATGAGTTGAGAGGTATGGTCAAAATCAATATGGCAAGTGTAACCCCACATCAAACACGAGGTCCAACCAGGTGCCTCCTCACTTGAAAAATTTGACACCTGAGACTGTCTCAAATAAAAAACTTGTAATTTTTTCCATAATGGAAGCTTCAATTCAAGATGATAAAAATAAAAGGATTGATTATGTTAACATGTTCAGATAGGCATAAGTGAAATCAATGTTTAAAACCCATAACAAACCCTTAAAGAATAGTGCTGATCACCTGAATAAAGAATCTTGATGTTAAAATGATTTTCGATTGTTAAAACCCTAAAGTACCATTTGAGAATAGAGCTAGCCTATTTTTACCATTTAAATTTGTCCAATTCATCTCTCCTCCCTTAACAAAATTAAATCTAAAACTTAGCTAATGGTAGGGGTTTAATTTTTTTTCATTTCTTGTGAATAAACCTTTAACTGAATTTCCAATTTTTCACTTTTTATATAAAGAGACCCCAAATATACTAAATGAGGCAAATGGTGGGGTTGTTGGATTTTTGGTTGGGGAGATGCTTGCTGATGCTTTTTTTCTAAAATTCAACAAATAGGGGAATGAAACCCTAAAATGAATAAAATAAAGAGCACAGAAAACCATAAATTAAGTGCTTTTGTATATTTATTATCCTTGTTGGAGGTAAGAAATGACCCCCTTAATAAGTTAAATTAGTTTTTAAGCTGTCAAGGCTCAAAGTTTGAGTTACTTAAAAATCCAAATTAGAAAAAATTGTTAGTGACCTATTAGATCAGTCAAAACTGGCCTCACATTTAGGGATGGTCAATTGTTTATAGGTAGTATTGATCCATGAGGTAAGGTTTTGATGTATTTTACCCATTCATTTAATGGGAAAATATTTTCACCTGTTGAGGCCCCCTCCAACCCTATAAGATGGGCTGGACTCCGCGGTGTAGCTTGAATTGGAGTTGTGGTATGACAGGAGGGACCTTCAAATGGCTTCCTTGGTTCTGCCAAGGATTAAGAATATCCCTGCTACCCAAACTTAAGCTTTTTGGCCAAGTTTTATTTTTATTAAAAGTATTGCCCCAATTCAGAGGGTTCTACCAAAAATCGGCCAGGGTCTTTTTTCCAACTTTATTTAATTCAAAACACAATTCACTCTTAATACAACATTGGACTTGCAATAGTCTGACATCACCCCCTTCAAGAGTGTTTGGGGGAGAATAAGGCCGCAGGAATAAGCCATGAACTTAGTTGATAGTAACTCCTGTAGCAAAGGATTTAATGGAGTACTTCTTATTTTGCTTGTAAGTGACTAAAAAAGGTCCTTTCCAAATAGACCCAAGTTTCTCTCTTCTAGGGGTGATACAATTGTGGTAGTAAAGCACCAAGTCAGATACTTGAAAGGATGGAAGAGAGGGCCGGAGCTCATTAGCAGCTTGTCCCTCTTTTGTAACCGTTTTGGCCAAATTAGTCATAGACTCTGATTGTAATTAAATGATGTGCTGGGCCAACTTCTTCATGGCTTGCTCAGGGTAAGTACTATCAGTGAGAATGTCCTTGGATAATTTTTCTAGCACCCCAGGTTCCCATCCATACAAAAAATGGAAAAGAGACATCTTAAGGATCTGGTGGTAACTGATAAGGTAGGCCATGAGTGTATTTGGTAAGGTCTGTTCCCAGTGAAGGGGGTCTGAAGTGGCCATTTTCCTTAATATAGAGACCAGGGTCCCATTGGCTCTTTCCACGGTACCATTGGTTGAAGGGTTGTTGGGGGCAGAGAATAGCTGTTGCATGCCCATGGAGGTCATGAGGATCTTCACCACTCATGGGGTGAAGTTTTTACCAATATCACAGAGAAGAACTTGGGGGCAACCGTGTCAAGTGAATATATACTGGTGGAGGAAAGTGGCCGTGGCTTTTTCCATCTGAGCTGGGATAGCCACAGCCTTGACCCATTTGGTAAAGTGATCAAACCCTACCAAGATATATCGATTTCCACCCATAGTTTGGGGTAGAGGGCTAAGCACATCTAGGCTTATAGTGTGGAAGGGCTGTTTAGGAGTGATAGGCTGATATTGATACTTGGTTTTAAAGCTGGATTGCTTTTTGCATGTCAGACAGGCATCCAGGACTTCAATTATGGTCTCCATGATGCCCTCCAAGTAGTAATATTTTTTTATCAACTCATAGATTTTCTGCACTCCTGTGAGAATCCAACAATAGCTCGCTTCATTATTAAAATCCTGCACGCTAAATTGGGAAGATGTTTGGCCAATAAATCCTCTATTATGCCAGTGGCTTATGGTACTCTGACCATCTGCAAACTCACTAGGCTTATTGAAATAGCTCAGACTCATCTGGTCATTTTGGGCTTTTTTATTTCTTTCATAATTGGGAACAACTTCTGAGGTAGGGATAGAAACAAGCTGGGGATTCAGCACTTCCAGCTTGTCAAAACTTCTTCAAAGAAAGGATTCGATGAGAAAACCAGGAAAGAGATGAAATAAATATAACTTTGATTATAAGCTATTTATTTGATAATCAGTCATTTTGCCAGCCGCCAGTATTTATACCTTTATGGCATCTCCTGGCCACATTTGAGCACAAAAATTCAACAGATATTTTACCACCTCAGTTTGGCCCTTGAACTGATACAACTGAGACCTTTTATTAGGGTTATCGGTGGCAAAATACTCTCAAAACCAGGAGGATTTCAGGTACAAAGGCTGTGATAAAAGCATGCAGAATTGTCCTAGGATCTTCTTGATTTGAGTTTTGTCATACTTCTGACAAATTACACCTTCTGTGAAATTCTTGCATTGATTAAAGTAGATGACTTACCCCTAATCAGGATGTCAGTAGGCTCTCTCTCTTGATAGCACTAAGTACTCCATTTTGGGAGGTCCATGTGAAAGTGCTATTGTGCCAATTATGCAGATTGACATACAAATCTCGCCCTAGGGTGGAAATTGATTACATTTTTCGTTCATCTTATGGTCCATGAGAATTTAGACGTTAACTTCAGGTCAGTCCTGAATGATTTTGTATACTGGTTAGTTGATTGTGTTCCCAATAAAATTGGGACCAATTGCTGAGATTTGATGCATAGATAATTGGCCATAATGTGTAAGCATATTTGGCCCAAGCTTATTGATAAATTGCTCGATTGAATTGTAGTTGAGATATTTGGCCTAAATAATGTAATTGCAATAGGCTTTGTAGTAAGAGTTTAGGTATTAGCTCGAGCATTAGGATAATCAGCCCAATCTGATGGTTGTCAAAGGTTTATTTTCAAGTCAACTACTAGAATCTGACATTTCTCCCACTTGACTCAAATATAAGCCCTAAGATTCCCAATTAGTCTTTTTAGATCTGTTATCATTAGCCCAAACGCCCAATGAGCATGAAGTTGGGTAATCTATTTGGTAACTTCGGCCCAAACGCCCAATGAGTCTATAGTTTGATCCTCCTATTGTTATTTTTGGCTCAAGTACCCATCATGTCTGAAGTTGGATCCTCTCCCCAACCTCGAGTGCAAACTAAAGTATTAATTAGAATAAATCTATTATATAAATATTTTTTGTTTTTGTTTTTGTTGCTGTTTTTTAACCTTTTCTTTTCTTAATCAGCTCGCTTACTAAACCTTCTTAGGAATTTTTCATGGACTTAGTTGTATATATGGTCAATCCTAATATCCTTGATTGTGTATGAACTTAGACGTTTTCTCAATCACTTGAAATGACCCATCCCAGATGCAATCTAACTTTTGCAATCAGCCTGATCCATGTGTGTAGCAAAATAGAACTTCATCATTAACTTTGAATTTGGCCAGTGTGTAGTGATTCTCTAAGTCCTTTTGATGTTGGGCCTTTTTCTCAGCAAAACTGTTGTCAAAGGCTTGAGCTTGTAGTTTGATTAAAGCATCTGCAAGATTCTCAACGTACTGAGGATAAGTGTTTTTGCCAGGATCCTCTAGGGCAAAATATAGCAGCGTTGGTAGGGCTGGGTGTCTACCATATAATATTTGAAACGGAGACATACTGGCTGATGAATGGTAGGAGATATTGTAATCAAAGATTGCTGAACTTAGATAAGTACTCCATTTGGATGGTTTGGCCAATGTTAATTTTCAGATAATGTTCACCAACGTCCCTTTTACACGCTCAACAGTCCCATTAGTTTTGGGGTGATAGGGAGCAGAAAGCACAACTCATACCCCCATTAGTTGGTTGAGCTTGGCAAATACATTGGTGTTAAAGTATGTTCCATTATTGGTCAGAATAACCTGGTGATATCCATGTTTGTGGATGATGTTTTAAAGGACGAACTTGGCGGTAGTTGCCACTCCAGAGTCCTGAATGGCCTTAGCCTCAACCCATTTGATCAACTGGTTGATGGCTGTAATTATGTACTTGGTCTTTGTATTGCTTGTTGGAAGTGGGCCAACAACGTTAATAGATACAGTATGCCAGGCAAAGTTGGGCTGAACAAGCTGGTAAAATGTGCTTTTTCAGAATGGTTTTTCGCCTTGGCACTCTTCACAGAATTCTAGCATTTCTTGGATGTCGAAATGCATTGACTCCCAGTAGTAAAATTGCTTCAGATGCTCTTTTGTCTTCTTGAATCCGCCATGCCCTATGGTCTTATGTGCTGCCATTATTAGGTCTGTTTGGGCCAATGGTCTCGGAAAAATATACTTTTTGTCCTCAACAATCTTTTAGAGCATCCCGTTTTTGATGATTGTATTTTTTGTAGATTAAATAATATTTTTGGACGGATTTGGGCTCATCTTTGTACTCTCCGCTGATCATTTTCATAAACAACTCATCAGCAGCCCAACTAAGTGTTACAATGGCGGGTATCAGGATAGACAGTCAGCGTTTTGGTGTTTTTCCTCAGCTTGATGCTTAATGGTGTAGTCATAAGCTTGAAGCTTTAATGCCCAGTGGGCTAATCAGCACTCAGGTTCTCTTAAGTTGTTTAACCATCTTAGGGAAGCATGATTGATAACAACTTTGAAATGAGTGCCAAGAAGGTAGACCTGGAATTGCTTGCAAGAATATATGACGGATAAGCATTCTCATTCCGTCACTGTGTAGTTCCGTTCATGAACGTTTAAGGTCCAACTAGTGAAGGCAACTGGATGTTCTTCACCATCTTCTCCAACTTGGGATAACACTGCCCCCACTGCTGTTTGGATCCGTTAGTTTGGATGATAAATTTGTGATCAAAGTCTAGGTTTCGAAAAACAGGCGCACTTAATAGGGCTGATCAGAGTAAGTCAAATGCATCCTGGAAAGCTGGAGTCCAGTTGAATGGGACCTTATTTTGAAAAAGATAGAAAAGTGGCTTTCCAAGTTGTGCGAAGTCAGTGATAAATTGGCAATAGTACCTAATCATGCCTAGGAATACTTGAATATCACACTTGGATTTGGGCCATTTCATTTTGGAGATTGCATCCAACTTAGAGGGTTGAGGTAGAAGACCCACTTTATCAATCACAAATCTGAGGTATTCTAGTTGGTCTTTGAAAAACTGACATTTTCTGGGATTGATTTTTAAGTTTGCAGCAGCTAGCCTTTTAAAAAACCTCCTCTAAGTGTTCCAGGTTGTCGTCAAAAGTGCAGCTGAAAACGTTGATATCATCAATGTACACTAGTACACATGACAATTTCAAATCTACCAGGATTGTGTCCATTGCCTGATGGAATGTAGCTGGAGCATTGCAGATCCCTTGAGCATTCTCGTCAGATGAAATAGGACCTCTTGGGTTATAATTGCACATTTCTCGCGCTCTTCTTTGGGAAGATCTATTTGCCAATACCCGCTGATAAGGTCCATTGCTGAGAAGAACTTCGCGCCCCCTAGCATATCCAAGGCATCATCAATTTGTGGCAGAGGGTATGAGTCCTTCTTTGTGATGTTGTTTAACTTCCAACAATCAATGACAACTAAATTGCTTCCATCCTTTTTCTTCACTATTAAAATTGGTGCTTCCCATGGACTTTTTTGAAGGTACTAACATGCCACAATCGAGGAGTTCCTTAATCTCCTTGGATACAGCTTCTTTTGATGATTTTGAGTGTCTAATCAGGTGTAATCAAATAGGTTTATGATCTCTGGTATTGATTTTGTGAATGAAACCATTAGCACATCCCAAGTTGAAATTATCTTGTGCGAATATTTCCTGATATTTAGAGAATAAATCCTGAGCTTAGCCTTTATTGGAGCTGGTCAGGTTGCTTAAATTTGCCATAGGGACAACATTATTAATGCTGAGTAAGTCCATATTGGGAAGCCCTAATTTGACAAAAGTTCTGAACTCATGGAATGAGTGAATTTCCGTGGTAGGGAACAGAAGTAGAAGAGCGATTGTTTGATGTCGCTTAATGGAGATGGGCCAATTTTGCAGGTTTGCACACAAAATTTGTATTTCTCCGTAGCACAGAATGATAATACCAGGGGCAATGTTTGGCTAGAATCGAGATTTAGACCATAGTTGATATACTTCACCATAAAGTCCTTCCAGGATATTAATTGTTAGTCCCATTGGGACAATTACTTGTTCTCTGGATGGTATAGTGATGGTCTGATTTTATCAAATTGGAACGCAATTTGACTCATTGATCTGTGTGGGTAGTGGTTTTATATTTGACCATGCTTTGAAATACTCAATCGGGATGAGTCCATCTTTGTAGGCCAGATTTATGATTAGGCTGGGTTTCTTTTTCTCAACTGCCTTATCACAGTTATAGTAAAATGGAATAGCCTGACCCAGAATGGTGAGAGTATTGTCCTTATGATTGGTAACAACTCCATGTCTTCTTAGGAAATCAGTCCCAACTAGGATATCATAGTTCATATTTGTCAATACAATAGCAGGTGCTGTTACTATAATAGATCTGAATATGAGAGGCAGGGTACTGTAGGCGCCCAGAGATTTGCTTGTATGTGCTCCAGCTGTTCCATATTCGTGACAGTGGGCAACATCAGGCGCAATTTTCAGGTTTTTAACCAGCTTTGTGATAACTATATTGATAGGAGATCCACTATTGATAATGGCCTGAACTCACACCTTGTTCACTGTTATGTCCACATAAGTACATTCAGAGTAGTCTTCAGAGGTATTTATTGTATGAATGATGTGACTGCTAACCAATTCCAGGTGTGATTTCAGACTTGAACAAATATATGGGAAGTTATCTGCTAAGGTCTTCATGAGAATAGCTACTTGAACATTGTTAAGCTTAGGTAGGTTGGTTGAACATCTGGGTTGTAGGTCCAAACCATGATCAATAATTTTCTTTGCGTAAGGTTTTGATACCTCTGCTTGGGATACTTTGGCAAATTATAAGGGTTTAGTTGCTTTTGCTGTGGCCTGAGTAGTGACCATCATGACATTATCAGCCACAATATGGTTAAAGGGATTTTTCAGCGACATCTTCAGCCCTAAAGAGCTCACCAGGGTCAGGTGGAATGGTTTGAACATCGGTGGAGTTAGAGCATTCTGCCTCTACTCCACCAGCTTTTTTCCCGCCTCACTGTCACTGTTAATTTCTAGAGCAAAGTTGACCCAAGGCTTTTTGCTGGACCGTCTATAGCATTTGCTAGCAAAGTGTCCCTTTTGACCATAGTAGTGTCATGTAATCAGCCCCTTTTACTGCTTTCGCTCAAATTTTTGGCTCATAGTTTGGAAATTTTTTCCCTGGTCAGACATAATGTTGCTTTTTGGGCCTGAATATTGGGATTTTTGCTGATCTTTGGCCCAATTAGGGGTATTGAAATTATGGGAAAATCTTCTCAAGTAATTGGTAATCTCTTGAATTTCCAAGCTTCCATTAAATGCAGGTGACATGACATTGTGCAGTTCATGAAGGGCATAATTGAATACTCCATTGCAATCTTGGCGTCAAACTTATCTATGGCATTGCACCCACGCAGAACTTGTGTCTCATGGAAAAATTTGTCCATTAAGTCCTTAATAGTCTCATTCTGCTTAAATTTGATATTAAGGAGCTCTCTTTTTCGGGTTTCTAATTTCTCAGGCCCTCCAAACTGTTTTGTCACTGTAATTTTAGCATCCATATAGGACCAATCGTCACCCAAATAGGGCATAACAAGGTCACAGGTATGGGCGTCGAGTGAGTTAATCAATGCTGATCCTTTTGCATGGTCTGATGCTCCCCTCATTGCTTTTTCAAATAGCTTGAGGAAAGAGTGAACGTTCCCATCCTTTTTTGAACTTTGGTAAATTCAGTGGTTTGAAGTCATCTCACCCAGTTTTGAGCATAGGGGTTGTACTTCTTCTTGAACATCTTAGAGTATCATCGCTCATAATTGGCCCTCTTTCCCGTTGGGGAGTACCCGGAGTTGGGATTGTGCCAGTACTCTAGGCATGGAACATATGTTCAAAATATCAGTTACTGCATCAGTTTCAATTTTTGATGATTTAGTTTTATGACATTGCTCTGAACTACTGGATTATGATGCTTGAATTTTGCCCTTAGTTTCTAAACTGTTTTTTTGGACGAATAGAAAGAGCTTTTTCCTATTTTTCTTTTGCCAAGGCTGGATGAGCATTGGCCACTTTTTTTTGAGGTTGTCATGCTTTTCTTTGAATAAAGCTTGATTGGAAGTTATGCTTTTAATGTCTTTGCCCATACTATCTACTCATGAATTTGCAGTTAATAATTGCATTCTGAGTCCCCAAAACTCTGAGCAATTTCAGTGTTTCTGGCATGCAATCTTGACACAACCGTCCAAATTTTTGAAAACTCCTTGTTGTTCAAGGCATCATCTCATCCCTATTGGGACGACTGGCTTTGCTGCATGAGCTCCCCCACTTTATCAAGATTTTGGGTGTAGAAGGTACCAGCTTTAAAGCCTTGTTGACTAGGAAAATAATCCAAGATGGCCTTGTTAGTAATTTTCATATCAATGTCACTTTTTTGTCTGGCTGAATCTGCCAGAAATTGGTACTGGAATCCATTTCAGAGAGTGTCACCAGTTTTGAGTGAGCACCAGTTGTGAGAATCCGAGGATAGCTCACTTGATTATTAAAATCCTGCACACTAAATTGGGAAGATATTCAGCCAATAAATCCTCTAAAATGCCAATGGCTTATGGTACTCTGACCGTTCAAAAACTCATTAGGCTTATTAAAATAGCCCCAACTTGCCTGGTTAATTTTGGACTTAATATTTCCTTCATAATTGGGAACAACTTCCGAGGCAGGGATAGAAACAAGCTGGGGATTCAGCACTTCCAGCTTATCAACACTTCTCCAAAGAAAGGATTCGATGAGAAAACTAAGAAAGAGATGAAATAAACATAACTTTTATTATAAGCTAATTTATTTGATAATCAGTCATTTTGCCAGCCGCCAGTATTTATACCTTTATGGCATCTCCTGGCCACATTTGAGCACAAAAATTCAACAAATATTTTACCACCTCAGTTTGGCCCTTGAACTGATACAACTGAGACCTTTTATTAGGTTTATCGGTGGCAAAATACTCTCAAAACCAGGAGGATTTCAGGTACAAAGGCTGTGATAAAATCATGCAGAATTGTCCTAGGATCTTTTTGATTTGAGTTTTGTCATACTTCTGACAAATTACACCTTCTGTGAAATTCTTGCATTGATTAAAGTAGATGACTTACCCCTAATCAGGACGTCAGCAGGCCTCTCTCTTGATAGCACTAAGTACTCCCTTTTGGGAGGTCCATGTGAAAGTGCTATTGTGCCAATTATGCAGATTGACATACAAATCTCGCCCTAGGGTGGAAATTGATTACATTTTTCGTTCATCTTATGGTCTATGAGAATTTAGACGTTAACTTCAGGTCAGTCCTGAATGATTTTGTATACTAGTTTATATTGTGTTCCCAACAATTAGTACCAGTTGACAAGATTTGATGCATAGATAATTGGCCATATTGTGTAAGCATATTTAGCCTGAGCTTATTGATAAATTGCTTATTTGAATTGTAGTTAAGATATTCAGCCTGAATCGTGTAATTGCAATAGGAGTTGAGGTGAGAGTTAAGATATTAGCTTGAGCATTTGGAGGATAATCAGCCTGATCTGATGGTTGTCAAAGGTTTATTTTTGAGTCAACTACCAGAATTTGACAACTCCGCTATGCCTAGGAGGGCTTGAGACTCCATAATGACAGGTACTCACTCTGCTGGACGGAGATAGGGTAGCTAGTACACTCCTACTTTCTTGTATAAATTCCCATTATCCACTTTAGTGTTATAGGAATGTCAAGCTAGAATCTTCTGGATGGGTTCATCCTCATCCTCCTAAGCATCAGGGTCATTAGGAGGTCATATAGCCGCTCTGCTTCACTATTGTCTTAGTGAAGGATGGGCAGCCAAGTCAACTCATCAACATTCATGTAGCTCGTCCCAGCTCAGTGCTCAATGGTCTTATCATAGTACTGGAGCTTTAAAGCCCAGCGTGCCAACCGCCCAGTGAGATCTTTCATATTCTGTAACCACTTTAAAGAGGCGTGACCATTAAATACTTTAAATGAGGTCCCTTATAAGAAAAGGCGGTAATATTTGACAGCAAGCAAGGTGGACAGGCACTCCTTCTCAGTGACGCTATAGTTGCTTTCTGCCTTAGAAAGCATCTTGCTGAAATATGAGACGTGATGATTAACCCCATGCTCACCATATGAGCCAAGATAGCTCCAACAGCGTAGTTGAAGACATCAGTAAACAGCATGAATGGTTTACTATAGTCAGGGTGGCGTAAAACTAACTGTTATTTTAGTAGCTTCATATGCGTTTCAAAAGCAGCCTGTTGTTCCGCTCCCCAATCGAAAGGGGTGTTCTTAGCTAAAAGGCGTATGAGGGGCTCACTGAGCTGAGCAAATTTGGGGATATATTGATGGTAGTACCCCATCATGCCCAAGAACACCTGAATATTGCAGAGGGTTTTGGGTGCTGGAGTTTTATATATTGCCTCAACCTTATCATAAAGAGGCTAGATCCCATCTGAGGAGATGGCGTGGCTCAGGAAATCCAACTTATTCTGGAAGAATGTGCATTTGAAGTACTTCAACTTAATGTGAGAGGCCCGCAAGCGTTGAAAAACTTCCTTTAAGTGTGAAAGGTGCTCATTGAATATTCAGGAGGAGACGGTGGTATTGTCAAGCTAGACAATTAAGCAACCAAGCTTCAGATCCTGCAAGATATGGTCCATGGCTCGCTGGGAACTTGCAGGCACATTGCATAATACTTATGGTAGTTGGTAGGTTGGAAGAGATCCTCACTGCAGATGAGTGCACACTTTTCCTGGTCTTGTGGAGAAAGTTACATCTGCCAGTATCCACTAGCCAAGTCCATGGCGGAAAAGAATTTGGACCCAGAGAGTTGGGCCAGAGCGTCATCAATTTGGAGGATTGGGTAGCTGTCCTTCTTGGTGAGGTTATTCAGCTTGCGGTAGTCCATAACATCCTGATGCCCACCATTCTTCTTTTTTATGAGCAATAGCGAAGATGACCAAGAACTCCATCTAGTACTAAAAAAAAGATGACAAGAACTTTAAGATGGCACCAGTAGCCCCGCGTCCAAAAACTGTTTAAGCTCCACCTCATCTGAAGCTCCTCAACTTTTTATTTACAATTAGGGTTGGATCAAATAGGGCTTGGCATCACCAACATCAATGGTGTGGCACCAGCCCTTCATATGCCCATAGTCAGTATCAGATTTGGAGAAAATGTCACTATATGACTCCAATAAGGAATGAACTTTATTAAGCTCAGCGGGAGTTAGATCATCAAAAATTTGAACGTTGGGCAAAGCGCATATCATTTGGTCAGTGGGTAGTCCCATATCTAGCATAGACTCAATATAATGGACTTGGTGGATGTCTTCATCTGGAATCAACAGGGTTTTTCCAATCTCCTGATGCTTCTTTACAACCATGTCCTTGTTAGTGAGATTCCACAGCAGGAGATCAATAGGTCTCTGGTAAGCAGGGCCTAGGATACCTGGCAATACCCAAGGTTCTAAAGGGCTTATTCCATCAATGCTTGTTAAGTGTAAAAGGAAGTTTCAGGGGATTTGCATAGTAAAATTGGTATCTATCACCTTTTGTTCACCTGCTTTGACTACTAACTCATCTTTACGCATACAATGGAATGCCCTCTAAAGCATCCACAGAGTCAGGAAGTTTTTTTTGTGTTTCTGCCCAATATGATATAAGTAAGGGTGAGGGCGGATAAAAAGTACTCAACTACACATGTATATTCTTTCTTCTTAGGCTCGTTGTTTGCAAAGACTAAAAGCTCTGAAATTGAAAGGGATAGAAATCCCTGTTTCATATTGGTGATCCCGTCATACTTAATCGTGAATTAAGTACCAATGAGTAGGTCATATGAGTTTTTGGTTAATGCCACAGCGGGGGCAGCCAGTAGGAGATTTCTAATTTATATGGGTAGAGAAGAGTAGGCTCTGATAGCTCACGCATTGTTAGGCCCAGCAGTTCCAAACTCTTGTGAATAGTCTAAGTCAGGCGACAACTTAATTTTATTGATGAGCTTTGATGAGGCCACATTCGCTTAAGCACCTGTATCAAGGATGGCTAGAACGCGCATCTAATTGATGACAACCTATACCTTGGTTATTGCGCTACAAAAAGTAGGGGGAGGGCAAGAACCTCCTTCAAACGGAGAGTGGAGGCAAGGCATTGAGCCATTTCAGGGTATTTGCCTTTAATATATTGGAGGGTATGAACCTGCTGGGTAGATCAGATCATTGTTTTAATAAGCTGGTCAGAATCACTAGTGGTATCAATAACATCTGAAAACCTTAATAACAGTTGAAGATAGGTTAGTCATGGTATCATGGCTATATCAATTCTTTCTGGCCTCAACCTATCCGGCTTCTGCGCTTCCATTGAGGGCTCCCAAGACATAGTAGCTGGCAATTTCACCACCCCCTTCAGACTCGTCATCAGAGGAATTGTCAATGCACTTCAATGAATTACTAAGAGTGGGCTGAGAAACCAGCTTAATCTCCTCACAGGGGAGGGCTTTGTCACTCTCATCTACCCTTTTGACTTTTGAAGGGAGCATCATAGCTGTACCAACTTTTCGGGGTTAGCGTTGGAAGTGTAATGGCTTTGACTTTTGCCTTAGAAGTGACCGGCTTGGGCTGCCCCATGACTGCATGTTTTGAACTAGGGGCAGTCTGAGTTGAGACTGAGGGAGATTGAGGTAGCTGCTTATATGGATGTGATACTTTATCCACCTTAGTAGACCGCTTGGCAGGAGGGGAACCAGGCAAAATGATAACTGACTTCACCAGCTGAGTTTTTAACCTGAAGCTAGAGGGAGCACTGCCCCATAACTGCCGATATTTTCTGGCTATCCTCACATTGTGGAGGAGTATTTTGTCATTGAAGCTCTGCAGCAGCTGGGTTCCAGAAGGATACAGCCATAGAAGAATCTGGAGGGGTCAGAGATGAATCCCACTTAGAGCTCTTTGCAGAAGTTCAGGTTCATAAAAGTCAGCCACTTCTAGAAGTGCCTCTTTGATATCCCATAGAGTTTGGAAGGTGTTCTTGACTGCGGAGATATGCATTGCTAAAGGGGGATAAGACGCCAAGCTAGCCACATTAGCAGCAATAGTATCATCTAGAAGAAGCCGTTTGGCCAGCAACAGAGGTTGAGCTTTGGTATAGAGTAGCTAACAAAAGAGGGGATCGATTCTCCCTCTTTCAGGATAAGGCACATAAAGCCTGTTTTGCCGTTGTAAACTCTGTTTGGAACCAAACTCATCAGTCAGCACTTGTTTGACCTCCTCCCAGGTGGTAAATGTGGCCATTTAAGGAACCATGATCTCCTGAGCCATCTGAATTAAGCAGGGAAGGATATACTTGTTTTTTTTGAAAGTCAATTACTCCTTCCATCGCAGATTCATAAACATATAAAAAGGAGACGATACTGCCCTCACCAGGTGGAAACTTGTCTCTGAACGGAGGTTTAAATATAATAGGGGAGGGCCCATAAGGGCCATGGGAATAGTGCTGCTCAAGCTTTTTGAGGCGAGACAAAGCACCGGCTAGTTGTTGCTTTAAAGCAGCTAGCCTTGGTTCCAAGGTAGTTGTCATTTTAAAACAGGATTTTGGAAGTATACAAGGTCCCCTGTATTGAGCACCACTTGTTAAATTTTTGGTTGGGGAGATGCTTTCTGGTGCTATTTTCCTTAAAAACCAACAAATAGGGAAATCAAAACACTAAAATAATAAACACAGAAAACTATAAAGTTAGTATATATATTATCCTTGTGGGAGGTAAGAAATGAGTCCTCTTAATAAGTCACTATTAGGTATAAAGATCTTGAGGCTTAAAGTTTGTATTGCTTAGTAAAATCTGAATTAGGAAAGTTTGATATTTGACCTATCAGATCAGTTGAGACTCACCTCAAATTTATGGAATAATCAATTGTTGATAGGTAGTATTGATTCATGAGGTAAGGTTTATTGTATTTTACCCAATCATTTGATGGGAATATATTTTCACCAGTTGAGGCCCCCTCCAACCCTATAAGAGGGGCCAGACTTCAAGGTGTAGCTTGAATAGGAGTTGTAGTATGACAGGGAGGGATCTCTGAATGGCTTCCTTAGTTCCGCAAAGGATTTGGAATATTCCCGCTACCCAAATTCAAGCTTTTTGGCCAAGTTTTATAGTTATTAAAAGTATTTCACCATTTCAGAGGGCTCCACCAAGAATTGGCCAGGGTCTTTTGGCCAATTTTATCTAAGTCAAAACCTGAAATCACTTTTAATACAACATCAGACTTGTAATTTATGACAGGGGCCTCAAATGTCATTTGAATTTCAATGGTAGTAATAGCTAGGATATTTTATGAAATTGGCAAGATGGTTGACTCACAAACGAAACAGAAGTTCTACCTGCCACGTAAAAAATTATAATATTATAACGCACCTTACAATGACTAACCCATGCTCATAGCTAGTTTATCAATGCCTTTTCGTTCATAGCTACTACTTTGGGTGCTGAGGAATTCCAGATTGAATCTCAATATTCACTTGTCATATTACATCTGTAACAAACTGTTATTAGTTTTAAATATTAGATGCAACCTAAAAGATAAGCTGCAATTGAGTCTAATATAATATAAAACTTTCCTTGATACAAAATACCATATATGTAATATAATAAGTATATCCTAGCCTTTTCTAAGCCAAAATTGAAAAACATAGCAATAATATTAAATGTATATAAAGTATTAAAAATGATTTTTATAGAATAGGCTTTATGTAAGCTACAAGGAAATAGCTCTAGCTTAGATAATAGCAAAATTATAGATTTAACTTTATATGTATTATATAATCTTCTAAAAGAAGCACTAAAGTGTATATTGTTGCATAAATTTGTTATATACTTAAGTTTCCCCTGATGTTTTACTAGAATTATTCATCACCGTTGTAACTGAGACCACAATACAACAAAGATTAAATCTCTTATGAACATCAAGGAACCTTTATATTTATCAGAAACCTCAAAACTATGATCCATTTTTAAGTTGCTGATAGTGTTTTAGCACCATATTTTAAAGACTTTACGACCTAATTTTTTTCAATTGGCCAAGATGATGTCAGCCAAAGAAATTTGGCAGGCAATGCATGAGATCATTGTATACATGACTATAACAATCAAGAAATTAAGATCTCTACACCTTTAGAGAGGCAAAAGTTTGCAAACACCTGGCAATGGAGAAAACTCCATTTGATGCTTATGTTGACAGAAGAATTACTGATGTCCAATCCAATAATAGTTTCACCAACTTAGATAATGTGAACATTAACAAATAATAAATGACAAAATTTTAGTAATGTTTTAAACCCTGAATCTAAATGGCTTGGAATAGCGCCACCACCTGAAACCTTAATGCAAGATTAGAATAGTTAACAATTCAATAACATGAAGCGATGTTACCACATCTGACCCAAAGGTGGGGATTACACAAGGAGATACCCTAAATCCTGGTTCAAAGATGTCCAACATTAGAGGGAGCTCATGCATACAGGAACTCAAACAGTTTGATGATTCAATTAAAGCAGAAGTTAAGAAGAACTCACAAGAAGTTCCTAATGAATCTACAATATTGCAATTAACCCATTCCCATTGTTCTAAATTATTTTCCTGATTTATGTATAAAGTTGAAAAATATCTTGTTTCTATTTTTTTAAAAAAAGTCTTATTCCACAGAATCTCACGGTTATTATGTTGTTTTATTTATTCTTGTTTTACATAGAAATATATCCAGTAACAAGTCTGGAATCAGAATTGAGCAGAAAAGACAGTAAACAGTCTGGTATGTGCATTAAAAGTTACTAGTAAAGAGGATATCTTGATTCTGGTAACGCCAATTAAGAGGATAGTTCAGGATTCTGTTTTGTTTATAAGAGCAACATACTGAATTAATGAAAGAAGGCAATAGATTTTATAAGATAATATTGCTAACTAGAAGATCAAAAATTACTTTTGACACTCAAACAGCGGTTAGTAAGAGAATATAAATCAAGGAGGATTGCACTACACCCCCTATTGCTTCAAGACCATGTTTGGTATCTAATTTGTGCACTATACAATCATTATCAGCTAATTGCCATTAAAGGTAAGAAAGTAAAGCCTGAGGCACTGACTATGGTTCTCACTATAGGGGGACATCATAAAGTCCAAAATAGTGAAGAGCTTATGATGCCCCAAGAAATGAGTGACATTATAGATATAAAAGCTTACCATTGTAAGGATTATCTAAGATCCTGGCAAGGGATGAGAATATGATTAAGTCAAGATTTAGAACGCTGGAATTGGAAGTATAAGATTCACAAACACTATTAAACAATTCAAGGGAGCCACTATAAGAGCGCGCATTGATTTTAAATCAATTGTGGGTAAACCTTCCACTGTGAGGTAGATAAAACAATCCTTAAAGGATATGAAAGATCAATCTTTACGTCTTGAAAACAAAAATGGCATGAACATCCACACTTTGAACAGATACGGATTTATTTTGGAACAGCATGACTTCACCATGTAACCTTTGGCAGGAATCTGGAGACGTAAAAGTTTAGCTACAAAAGAGTGACCACAACCAGAATAACTCCATCCAGAACAACTAAACAACTAAAGAAACCAAAAAGGGTCTATAAAATGAACGCTGCATTGACGCACATCATGCACACTGAATTAGTTGAAGATGAACCAATATTCAATCCTTTCTTTATATCCATGTAAATACCTGAAGAAAGAGTTAATTTAGGTTTCTTTCAGATGTACAAGAACAACATGGATGGTGTGAGTGACCACCAGCAAGCTCTTCATGTGCAAGATGCATGAATTGTGAGGCCTAAGAAGCTCTCAGTGCAAGCTTATGCCCAGCAATAACTTGGAATAAGAATAAGAATATTCCCTTGTCTGAATATGGAAGTGAACATTACGTCCAGGACATGAATTATGATTTATTAATGAAGATGAGAAAATGATTCAGTTCAAATTATGACGCTTAATATTATCTAAAAGCATAACAGTTATGTGTAAAATCCCAGGATTCAGAGATCAATTTGAATGAGGCCTTAAACTCCTTTAAACAAAGAAGTGCACCAACTTAAAGTGCTACCATTGACTTATTTAGGGGATCAGAGTTAAACTGTGAATGAGCATTATTGTTTTCTGCCCACCTTGTTTGACTTCCCTTGAATTATACTTAACTACTAATCCCATACCTACTATCAATATATGATTCATCAGAGCAGTATATGCAGAGAGTCAGACAGCTTTATGTGGAAACTAAACATATATCTAAAATAGCTCAATGTTGCAAAATCTCCTTCCAAATAGAATGTTCAATAATGAGCATCCTCTGTTGTAAAAAATTTGCTTTGGGTATCCACAATTAGATTTTTTTATAAAACAAGTCCCAAAATGAGCCCTAAGTCAGACAGATAAGATAAACATTGGAATCTGATGATTTTGTGAGTTTGGATGGCGTCAAATAAAAAAGTAAAATTTTGAAATGGTGATTGAACTCTTCCAAAATAGTAAGGTCAATAAAATTTAAATGTTATGAGACTATTTTAATTGCTATTGTATATTCCATTTGAATTCTTTAGAAGCTTTTTATTGTAATTTTGAATGTTGCTGTTTGTCTAAGCCTACCTCCTCATTTGACCAACCATAAACCCATAACTCTGTTATTAGTAGGGTGTTGGATTATGTTTTACTTTTTATTAAAACTTTCTCTTAAAATTCTATCTTTATACTTTAAAGGATAACAAAAACTGTACTAATATAAGTTATGACTTATTAAAAGGCACATTAGATTTCTCCAAGATAAAAGGGAACTATGGTGGGAATTCCTATCTAACTAGCCACGTATAGTAGCTTAACCAAGACTTCAAACATCCCACTCCCACCCTAAACCATGGAGGAAACCCAAAAACCTCCCTCACTACTCATTAGTTGACGCCTAAAGGTATAAATTTGCCTTACAGTCTGTGGCTGCTGTTATTGGTATTCAGGGACCTGAACTTACAGCCCAGTTTCTCCTGGCTCTCTTTAATCCTAGCATAATAACCCAACCATTAAACAAAACTGTAAATAGATTACAAGATATGAGGTCAGTTTTTCCAAAATGGCATTTTTGTTACTCTTAGATGCCTATCATACCCCCTTTCATTGTTTTGAATAATCCATTTTAATTCATATTGTAACCTTCTCTTTATGAGAAATCAGTCATTTTTACTGATATCTCAAATGAATTTCAGGAATGTTTTCAATCCCTATATACCATGATAATCCAGAAATCTCCCATTATCAAATCTCACTAGTACACTAAGTTTAAGAACATTGTCACGTAGATCCAGCTTATGAAGTTTTTATAAGTATGACATTTATCAGACCTTGTAGACCCAAACTCGTTTCTCTGTCATATGTTAAGCAGCAGCTATACCCACCCAGTTCATAAACATATACATTAAGAAATGGAACAAGTCTCAAGTTCAAGAAACAAGGTCCAACCATATGTTCCCTCTTAGTGTAAGTACTACTCCCACGCTTAAGTTTTTCCACATTAATATTACAGTAGGACAGCGCAAGGTACATTAAATGCCCTTGTGGACACTGGAGCCACAGAGAAATTACATTGACCTTCAGGTCATGGATGGTTTGGATCTTGAAATTAGCTCTGATCCACCTGTCATGGTGGCGCCTAGTATCCACATGATCACAATTCCTCTGCGTAAAGCACTGCGCTTTATTGCCCATGAGTATAAATTTGGGGCACATTATAAGGCAATATAAGAGTTACTACACTCATTAATTTGGGGGTAGATAGTGGCGCCGCTTTTCAGTGAGTATTGACTTAGAGCAGAAAAAAGATAGCCTATACTTCAATTCTAAGTTGGGTAAAATTCAGCTACTCCCCACTCTGGCAGCAGTAATTACCATAGTGGCAACAGTGGTATACATATCTACTGATGTCATGCCTGATTTACCTACTTTGCTTAATATTATAACTCCATTAAAGTTGAACTTTGATATGGAAGGTGCTGATTAACTTCCTGGTCGCTCAGAATTTAATCTAATTTTCTAAATGATGGTTGATCTCATCATGATCATCTTACCCTATATCTATTAATGGCTGAGGTTAACCAGGCATTGAAGACCTGGATTGACAATATGGTGAAGAAGGGGTGGATAATGTATGAAAGTTTCTACCTATCATATCTAATACTATTTGTGAAGAAGCCTGATGGCACACTGTCAAAATCTTATGATTGCTAGCTTGAAAATTGTTATCCTGCATGTCTATTCAGGATGAAGTTCTGATGGTTGATCCTTGATAGTGCCTGTAGTTTACAGTATTCAGACCATTCAAAAACTCACTAGGCCTATTAAATTCGCCTTGACTCTTCTGGCTGATTTCAGGCGTAGATTTCCTTTGTGTTCAGGAACTTCTTCCAAGGCAGGTAGATATACAAGATGTGGATTATGCATGTCCTTCTTGTTAACACTTTCTCCAAGGAAAGGGATTTAATGAGAAAACCAGAAAAGAGATAAAATAAATAAAACTTTTATCATAAGCTATTTATTAGTTAATGTTCATTAGGCCAGGTGCCAGTATTTATACCTCTAGGGCATTTCCTGGCCACATTCCAGCATAAAATTTCAACAGCTATTTTACCACCTCAGTTAGGCCTACAACTGGAACCTTTTCTTAGGTTCATTGATGGCAGAATAATCTCAAAATTGGGAAACTTTCAGGTACAAAATTGCGATGAAAGACTTTTCTTTCTCGTTGCAAACACTTTTGCAACCTATTCAATTCAAGACTAAATCTAGTTTGATAATCTCACAGAGGAGATTAGTCTGCGCCCATGTCAGGGAGCAGTTGAGCAAGCAAGGTAAGAGGAGCAGGCGGAAGGCCCGCGGCCTCCAACGTTCAAAAACGCCTCAGAGAATCCGGTGGAATAGACAAAAATCTCAAAAACCGGCGATCACAATTTCCCAGGAGATACTCGTGTGGCAAGCATGATGCAACCAGTACATCAACACGCCACACTCCCAGCCACTTTTGTTGGTGGAATTCGGAGTCCATGTGTATCTGGACATCCAAAAAACGGCCTTATGGGAAAAATTTTGTGGAAATGTAACAAAATTTTCCTGACCGCGGTGTACATTGCACCTCACTCCATGTTGCATGGTTGGCTGGACCTAGGTTTCAAAAGCAAAATAACAGCAGATGAGGCTGCAGCGGTGTGCATAGTGGTCAACCTCCCCGAAGGGCAATGGGTCATCAAAACCAAATGCACCAGATGGACAAAATCAAACCAAATTTTCCTCACGTTTGACTTTTTGCCTACTATGGTAAAATGTGACATTTTGGAGCAACACCTGAAAGATGGTCTCACCATATATGGCGAAATACAATCTATTGAAATGCAACGCTTCACGCTGATGCCACACCTGTGCACTGGCAAAGCCATCGCAGTTCTGACCCCAACTGAGGAGATCATGAAGGACCTAACCCAGATCCTGCACTCCACTTTAATTGATATCGCAGGGCATACCACCCACCCATTCTGGGTAACCGTGGACAGCGCGCCCCCCATTTGCACCCACTGTGACACGTTCAGCCATAAGGCGCACGCATGCCCCATCAAGGAGGGCGTCACATTCCAAGAGCACCCCTCGGCGGCCATGGACAGCAGAGAGGTGCACTATGAACCAACTGCAAGCACCAAGGAGGCTTTCCCATGGGGAGCACAAGGCTGCTACCTATTGGTAAAGCCCATCTCCCTGCAGGAGTGGAAGAAGGCCAAGCAGGCCCATAGGGCCACGGCCAAGGAAGCGGCCAAGGCCACCACCGCCATCCCACACTCACAATGCCAGGAGGACATGGAGATCTTCGTGGTGGAAGCGACTCAGGAATCCATTATCCAATCAGATTGGGAAGCCCATGCTGAGCGGGCCACTCAATCTGAGGATCTGATGGGAGATTCAATCTCACCCAATCGCTGCACCCAAGCTCCAGTCTAAACTAACTTGGGACCTATCCCAACTGAAATTTTTTTTTGACCCACTCAATGGTGCACCGAGCTCATCTGCACCGCAAAAAATTTGTCTGACGTCGGGAAAACAAAAAGCAAAGGCCAAAGCCAATGTGACTCTTTCTGCAAAAATTAACAAAAACCCCAATAGCGTTGCTGCTAACACCCATGCTGCTGTGAAAGCCTGTGGGGACCTTGAAGAGGCTGGTGGGCCCAGGGGCCCACCCCTCACACCTAAGGTGTGATGGGGGAAACCTTCACTCTAGGGACATTGA
This sequence comes from Massospora cicadina, assembly GCA_022478985.1. NCBI lineage: Eukaryota > Fungi > Entomophthoromycota > Entomophthoromycetes > Entomophthorales > Entomophthoraceae > Massospora > Massospora cicadina. Next base: position 150,521 of record JAKSZP010006741.1, read on the forward strand.
ATATCTCTGGACTCAAGGCCTCCCTGTCCTGGGCTAGGAAACTGAGTTTTTTACAACACAATTTACCCATGGATATCCTGGCCATCCAGGAGTCCCACTGTCCATGAGGTTCCGAGGAAGCTTGGAAAACAATGCTCCTCCCATCCCTATCCTTTTAGTTGAAGCACTGTGGGGTGCTAATTCAGAAAAATAATTTTTTCAAATTCACATCCTCAGAAACATTCCTAAATGGCTGAGTGCTCGTCATCACCTTCTCGTGGGCTGATGTTGCACATGCAATTGTCAACATCTATGCCCCAAATGGTGCACATGAGCGTTGGGAATTTTTCTCGTCAGTTAAATCCCTCCCGCTACCCCTGATTCTGTCCTAGTTGGCAACATGAACTGTTGGCTAACCTCACCAACGGACTGGTGGCTGACCTCACCCCACACCCCACAGGGTCACATAGAACTACGCGTTCTAAAAGCCACCCTTGGGTTAATGGATGCGCTGCCATGACATGCCCCACTGCTCAAAAACATGACGCGTCCCCACGTCCACAATGGCCAATTAAGGTCCATGACCCACATTGATCTTATTCTAATGCTGGCGAAATTCCAACCCCACATCTCCCACTTCAAAACAACGAAAATGGAATTCTCCAACCACTGACTGGTCTTGATAACCTACCACTTACCCATCACAGTTGCAAAGGCCCCACATTGGTGCAAAATCCGCCCCCCTGAGCTCGCGTTGCCAGGATTTTCCATGTGAGTGGAAGAGGCAACTTTGGCAAAATTGTTTGTTGCACCGTATTGTGTGGACCCCATTTCCACATGGGCAACTTTCAAAGAGGACACCATCCGCCACTATCGCCATCTCTCCTCCAGATGCTCATGAGCCACATTGGCGGTTATCTTGCGCGCTCTGGTGGAATTGGCCCACTTGGAGTCCAACATTCCAGCCACAGGATACAGCCCTGCATGGGGCCAGAAGTGGGCGGAGGCAGCCGCCCACCTCAATGCACTTGAAAGGCAACACAAACATTGGGTTTGTGTCCAATACAGGGCCACACGCATCACTAAAGGTGACAAGTGCACCGCATACTTCTTTAAAAAATTTTTCACACCACACCAGAGCGTGGCCTGCATACAGGTGCGAAGATCGGATAATTCCATTGCGGACACACTGGCTGAAGTGGCAATCAAAATGCAAAAATATTACTCTGAGTTATACTGAGCCAAACCAATTCAGCCAGCCAAAATGGCGGAATTTCTCGACTGAGCTCATATCTGCACCATTTTCCAATACCCAGAAATAATGAATTTAATTACTCCAAATGAATTATGGACAGCCATTCATAGTGCGCCAAACTGAAAATGCCCAGGACCAGATGACATTCCATATGAGTTCTACAAAAAATATTTCAAATATATATCCCCATTGCTGCTAGCCTCACTTAACCAAAGCCTGTTGGAAACGCGCTTCCTACCAGGAGGACATGAGGCCTTTACTGTCACACTCTTCAAGAAAGGGGATAAGCTTGACTTAGCCAACTGGCGCCCCATTTCTCTAACAAACACAGACACCAAAATTTTAACAAAAATCAAGACTAACCGTTTAGGGACTATAGCATCTTCCACCATCTCCCCAGAACAATTCAGTTTCATCCCCAGAAGGTCAATATGGGATAACGTGCACTCCGTGGCTAATGCATGTCAGTCCACAGCCTCTGGGGCACTGGTATTCTTGGACCAACAAAAGGCCTATGATAGAGTAAACTGGGAATACCTAAGGGCGTGCCTCCATCAATTCCGCCTACCCCCCTGCTTCATAAACTGGGTAATGCTGCTCACAGAATCTGCGACAATGGCAGTGCGTGGCCCAGGCTTCCTAATGGAAGTAGTCCGCCCTCAAAGGGGCTTACAACAAGGGGACCCCCTCAGCCCACTCTTATACAACTTCAGCCTTGACCCACTACTGCGAAATGTGAATGCCCAACTCACTGGGGTCCATGTGCCAGGCCAAACCCCAGTCAAGATGATGGCTTTGCAGATGATTGCATGGTGGGGGTGTCTAATAACAAAGATGCATGTGCGCTTGAAGCCCTCATCCAGGAATATTCCCGGGTAAGCAACGTGGCACTGAACGCCTCCAAAACCGAAATCATCCTCCTTGGTCAGTTTCAGAACTGCTGGGCCCCAGCAATTAGTTCCCAACCTGGCCCATCTGCTCGCCCACGTCCACGCCTTACTAACTCAACATACACCGCTCCACTGGTGCTCCCCTTCGTGCCACATCCTACCATAGGACTGGTGCGCCATCTGGGCGTGTGGATGGAGGCAGGCGGATATGCGTCAGCAGTAATGGAGTGCCATATACTGGACAACGTGACGAAGCGAATCGCCTCTCTCAGAGCTCACCCTACTACCCTCACTGGCAGGGTTGTTCTTGCCAACTCTATGCTCCTATTCAATGTCTGGTTCAGAGCCCACACCATCCCCTTCTCCCCAAGCTTCTTCAAATCCCTGTATGCTTTGCTGCAAGGATAACTTTGGTCAGGCCGCCCTCCACCAGTACAGCTAGAGGTCATGTTTGGCCCTCATCATCAAGGTGGCATGGGCCTGCTTGACTTCAAAGCCCATGCTGCCAAGATCCTGGGCACCTGGATCGCAGCCATCACCGCTCCTACACTCCCATCCCAACACTGGTCCCGCGCGGCCTGCTCCAACTTCTCCCGAGCCTTGGGCCTCAACAATCCATAAAACCCTCACTCCCTGATGAAATACCTCGCATCACACACATTGGCCACAGGTCCTCACGGGACTAAAACCCACTACAAACGAATCCTACTCTCCATGCGAAGCGCAGAGTGGAGAATTCGTATTAGCAGACATACAACCCAAAGAGGCCGCCCCTCTCCTCAGTTCACACAAGAGGTACAGGGGCTACCCATCCATGATGGCGTGATCCCCATTCGACCCCATGTCCTATCCAGGGTGGACTACCTGGATATGATGGACATCCCTTATTCCACTGAGACCCAAAAGACTATCTGGAAATATGCACACCATCCTCTGTTGCAGCCTCAAGTCCGCTCCCATGTGTGGCGCTGCCTGAGGCGGGTGTATCATACAGATGAGCGCTCTAACGCTTTACACTCATCCTGTGTCATGTGTGGCCAGTATGGAACGCTGTTCCACCGCCTGGAGAAGTGCCCCACCTCTAAAGTGATATGGCGCAAAGTTCAACGTCTGCTGGTCCAGGATCAAACGCATCCCTTCAGTCTGTCAAGAGATATGTTTGCTTCATCAATGGCCTCCCCCTTCCACCCTCCCTCCATGCTCTGGTGGTTGCAATCGCCATGTGGACTATCCACACGATTGTCTTGGATGCCATCGCTGGCTCCATCCCCACCCTCCCAGAAGCTGTCCACAGATTCCAGTCTCATTTGGTGGACCACTTTCAAGCGTGGATGTTTGGATACCTCCCACCGCGTCGCCGACAGCTGGTCTCCTCCTGGCTCCCAGTCTGGTTCATAAAATCAAACCCTTCCTCCACACGTGCTCAATAGTGGCTACGGCCCCTTCACACGTTCCCTCCCCCTCCCCATAAGCGGCGTTCCTGCTGGCAACAAGAGATAGCATCGCTTCTCTGAGGTGCCTCCCCTGGTACTAAGTTTGTCTTTCCTGAGTCATATTCAGAAGTGTCCGTCCCATGGTCGGCCTTCCCCACAATAAATTCAAAATTTAAAATTGCGATGAAAGCATAAAAAATGTCCTAAGATCTTCTAGATTTCAGTTTTGTCATACTGCTGACGAGATACACCTTCTGTGAAATTTTGGCCTCAATTGAAGTAAATGACGCACCCCTAATTGGGACGTCAGCAAACCTCTTCCTTTATAGCACTAGGTAACCCCTTTCAGGTGGTCTATGCAAGTGCTATCATGCCAATTATGCGGATTGACATACAAATTTTGCCCTAAGGCGGGAAATTGATTATGTTTTTTGTTCATCTGAAGTTCATGGGATTTTCAGACGTTAACTTCAGGTTGTCCCCAAATTGTTTTGTATATGATTGAGTTGATTGTATTCCTGATAATTGGGACCAATTGCCAAGATTTGATGCATATTAAATTGGCCATAATATGCGAGAATATTCAGGCCAAGCGTTCTGATAAAATGCTTGATAAAATTGGCACTGAGATACTTGGCCTGAATTGCAATTGGCTTGAGTTGAGAATATATAGGCGTTAGTTAAAGCATTAAAAGCTAATCAGCCCGATCTGATGGTTGTTGAAGGTTTATTTTTGAGTCAACCACCAGAATCTGACAATTCCCCCCTCTTGATTCGAACATAAGCCCTAAGATTCCCAATTAGCCTATGTTGGTCTTTTCTCATCATCCCAAATGCCCAATGAGAATGGAGTTGGTTTTTCTATTTGGTAACTTCAGCTGAAACAGCCAATGAATATGAAGTATGTCATCTCAAATGCCCATCAAGTCTGAAGTTGGATCCCCTCCCCAACCTCAAGTGCAAACTAAAATATTAATTAGAATAAAACTATTATATAAGTAATTTTTGTTTTTTTTGGTTTTGGTTTTGTTTTTGTTTTTGTATTTTTATGTCTTTTCTCTTTTTTTTGTTTTTTTTTCTTTTCTTAGTTGCCCACTTATTAAATCTTCTTAGGAATTTTTCATATACTTGGTTGTATATATGACTGGTCCTAATATCCTTGATGGTGTATATGAACTTAGATGTTTTCACAATAACTTTAAAATGGGCCAACCCAGATGCAATCTAACTTTTGCAATTCGCTTAATCCGTGGGTGTTGCAAAATAGGACTTCATCATTAACTTTGGATTTGGCCAGTGGGTAGCGATTCTCTACATCCTTTTGATGTTAAGCCTTTTTCTCAGCAAAACTGTTGTTGAAGGCTTGAGCTTGTAGTTTGAATAAGGCATCCACAAGCTTCTCAACATACTGATGGTAAGTTTTTGCCAGGATCCTCTATGGCCAAATATAGCAGCGTTGGTAGGGCTGGGTGTCTAACATATAATACTTGAAATGGAGACATCCTGGTTGATGAATAGAAGGAGATATTATAGGCAAAGACTGCCAGACTTAGATATGTACTCCATTTGGATGGTTTGGCCAAGGTTAATTTTTGGATAATGTTCACCAACATCCCATTTTAACACTCAACTGTAAGTCTTGGGGACCAGCCCCTACAACTGGATAGGGAGCAGCATCCCTTTTGGACCAAAAGGGGGCCAAAGGCCCAAGTGGATCCCCTGTCACAGTTGAGCAACCTGGCGCACGTAGTTAATGAGTGCTGGGTAACTTCCATTCCACCTAGAGATATCCAAATCTCTCCCCACCCCCTCCCCAACTCTGATAAAATTAATAAAGGGGACCTGCCAGGAGATCATGCAGGCCAGGGGCCTTGGGCGGGCCCCTGGGACCCCCCACTTACCAGGGAAAATTTACTAAAATTTTGAAGAAACTGCCAGCGCAAGGATCGGAGCCCAGCCTGCAGGTTCCAGGCTAATGGAGCAAGTCTGGACTGGTCAGGTCTGAGAATCAGATCAGAACTCAATTTGTTCCTTGAATCAGGCCACCAGTGACTCAGACCAGTTTGCCTTCACCCCTTGGAATGGATCTGAGAAGCTTGGATCACATAGACAACCAAATTGAGAGTTCAGACCAGGTTATGGACAACCAAGCACCAAGGCCACAGCCCCCTGGGACAAAAATTAGGAAATCCAAACTGCTTGAGCTGCCCAACTCAAATGGTCAAGGCCTGGATCAGTACCATCGACCTGGTCTGGCCCAAAAATTTTAGAAAATCAGCAAAAGTTTCTTTATTTTTGCCAAGATTTTGGAAACCATCCATCCACTCCCCCACCCGCCAGCCAACCAAACCCCATCGCCAATCCCCAACCACCCAACACTTAAGGCAACTGCTCTGTTGATGGGCAGTTGTCAGTTCATTATCTATTCTCCTCACGATTTGCACCAAAATAAAGTCAATTACCCTTAACGCCTTATTGCGAACTCACCTGTTTGTTTTTCCTATTCAAATTTCCACCTATCAATCCGGTAAAGTGCACCACCGCCAAAATATTTATCCCAATGATCACTGAATGGGTCATCTGGTTGCTTGACCCCACCATGCGGCGGTTGATAATATCCATGGTGAACCGCCTTGCTCTCAATGATGGAGTTGACTCTCAGTCCATTTTCACATATCTGTTAAATGTGAACCCATCCATTTGCTTCGCTGACAGGCTTTCCAAGGGCGCTCCCCTATTGGAGCAGCCTCAGGGCACCCCCACCTAAGGACCGTGAGCTCAGCTCCCACACCTGGCTCATCCGCCATAGATCCCACCCACCTAAGGGCCCCAGAGTACCCCAACCAAGGGGAACTCAGCCCCAATGCTCATCTTGGGCCCGTTTCCCCCTCCAACAGCATCCCTGTTCACGCGGTGGTTTTTGTGCCGCCCCTCTCTGGTGCACAGATCCACCTACCCATAACTGAAGGCCAGCAACTGTGCACCCTGGAGGAGTCATCATCCTCCCCACCTTTCCCGCCCTTAGGGGTTGCCCCCACAAGATTCGCAGTTACCCCATTGCAACCATCTGGTTTGCCTTGGGGGCCTTCAGTACATTTATAAACATTTACTTTCCTCACGTCCATACTAGATCCCCCCTTCTTCTAGTCACATGGACTGCTGTGCCCTTGGCATTCTGGGCTCTCCACTGGGTGCTCACACACCCTGACTGGGAGCCCAGTCTAATTCTTATCAGCTGTTTCTATGACATAATGAGCTGACCCATAACCTCGGCCTTCTCCGCCCTCCTCGCTGGCACTGGCAAAGCGTTGGCCTACGCCCTAACCTTAAACGTTCTCTCTC